>VDFB02352108.1:0-47901 GCA_007258455.2 Sequoia sempervirens | reverse complement strand
AGTCCTCATCCATATCTCAGGTGCACACTTTTGATCTGATTCATTTTTGTTGCAATTTTCCATTCATTTTTAGGTGATTTTGTATTACATAATGTGTTTTCAAACAAGTTGTTTTCCTTTAGTTTCTACTCGTTAGTCAATCAATCCCATTTGTTTCTTGCATTCAAGCATTATATTGAGGCATCTTGCATCCTTATTCTATCCATATTGCAATTACTTTGAATGTAACATAAGCATTTTTGGCCTGTCTTTCTCCTTCTAGGTAAAAAACCCTAGGAGAGCTAGAAAGCAAGTGGGTGCCAAAAATCTATGCTACACAAGTCAAGAAAGTTAGTGTTTCATCATTGCAAGTCATCAAGATAGCTTCCTAAGAAATTCAAGGGAAGATTCTTCATGTTTTTCTACAGACATTCAAGATCAATCTTCATGGAAAGGTATTAACTCCATTGTTACATGCTTCAATACATTCTTTCTCTATTTTGGTTTAATTACCTAAATAGGGGTTTGAACAAGGAAAATCCCCATGCCCTAACATCCAACATTTCTCCTTCTCTTCTTTTGTGTTTGCATATTTAGGCATCTTGAAGGCATGGAAATTATTAAAGATCAAGTTGCAACATTGTTGAAGACATCTCCTTGTTGACCAAGTCAAAATATCCACCAAAAGTCACTTTCAGACCCAAAAATCAGAGTTTTGGAGGCAAACACTTGTTAGGAACCAAAGAGCAGACCAAGGGCTTCAGTTTCCACCTTTGGATTTTCAAAAATTCTAAAGTGGACTAATTTTCCATAAGGGGTGAATAAGTCCCACTACCAGGCCTGATTTTGGTTTTCTGCATTTTTGGATACCCATTTGTCTGAAATGGACTCCAAAACAGTTTCCCAAATCTGGGACTAATTCACCAAGAATGGTGAATGAGTCCTAGTAGGCCAAAATCTCAACATCAACAACATTTCAAATGTCATTTCTAGTCTTCGGAAATATCTTAGGTGCCCCTCTTAAGTTTCATCCATTTTTGTTACAATTTGCATTCATTTCTATGTGTTTTTGCATATCACAATGTGTTTTCCAAAAGGTTACATTTCAATAGTTTTAACTTAATGATCAATACCTTTTATTAGTTATTTTCATTTAGTTTATCTCATCTAGGAACATTTCACTCATATTTCCATTGTACTTGCATTAGTTTGAGTGAACCACCTAAATTTTGTGTGGGGTCTATCTCTCTCGTTTAAGTGAAAAACCCTAATTGAGCAAGTGAGTCATAGCATCCTAAACCAAAAAAATCTATGTATCACTTTGGTGAACCTACTTTTTGAATAATTTATTGTCTGATTTGGATTCCATCATCATCCTAGAATTAGCTTGCATTACATTTTGCATTAGTTAAGTGGCATTCGAGGGTTTCCAATTTTGCATTCATGAAAATTGCATTTAGGTTGCATTTTTGGCATCTAAAATCATTAAAAAAATTTAAAAATTTTCATTTTCATCTTAGGCCTACATCTTACAACATAGAAATCATCAAAACCAATCCAAAAAATCTAAAAATTATTAAAAAATTCCCACTGGGACTCATTCGCCACCTTGGGCAAATCAGACCCTTTTCACCCCTAAAATTGCCTTTTATAGAGCTAAAAACCCTATTTTTGAGCTTCTGTTTGGTTCCATTATCTAGCTCTATCAATTGGCTAAGTTTTTGTAACATGCATTTTATTAGATCTAACTTAAAATAGCTCATTTCATGCATTTCTCAATTTCACATTTGCATTGCCCACATTTCATTTTTTACGTTGTTGCATAATGGATCAAAAAATTACCTTATTTCACATCTAAAAATTGCATTTAAACATTAAATCATTGCATTGCACTTCATTTACATTCTCATGTTAGTATGTGTTCTCTTCAAGAATTCCATGTTTTTAGAATATCAAGTGGCTTGTATGATTCCATTTTTCATGAACATAATCTAGGACAGCAAAGTAAAACATTTGCTATGCATGTTGCATACCCTCCTAGTACCTATCGGATTCGCAAGAATATCATAACCCAAGAGGATGCAAGTGTAGATAATCATAATACTCATACTTTTTCTTCTCCCAATACCTCTCCTATTAGTGATGAAGGTATTTTGGTGAAAGGAGCTATAAGCATTGAGAGTCTTGATTGTCCCTCCCCTCTTCAGCCTTTGGAAGACATTAGAAAACAAGAGGATGAAATCATAGAAACATTTCTAAATATCACCTTACCTAGTCTCCATAAACATGACAATAAAACTTGTCCATCTCCTAATACCCCTCTTTGATGTAAAGAGGATAGGTTGGTGTTAGAATCTAAATCCCTATTAAGAATCATGAAACCCTTGATCCTCCCTTCCCTAATGCTCCCACCATTTGGGATAATCTATTTGAAAACCATAGTGGTCCTTCTCTTGATGCCTCCCCCACTTGTGATGAAGCTACTTTACAAAATTTAACCTTGGATGAACATATTACAAGATGTCTTAGTAGGGTAGATAATATGGAACATGAGAATGAGACCTTAGGGAAATATGGCAATCAAATAGAGTCTTCCAATCATTTCCCCACTAGCAATAAATACGCACATTTAACCATTGATCATTCCCCTAATTGCGATGCAACCATTTTAGAAGAACCAATCCATGAACGCCAAGAACATTTGATTTGTAGTTCTTATAAAAAATCTCCTTGTAGGGAAAATATCATGGTGCTAGGAAATGACAACAATAATAATGTGTCTTTCTTCAATAAAAAGGTGATTCTCGATTTCCCTTTATTAGAGATACATCAAACCAAGCCCGATGAGGTTATGAATGTGAAAGTGTCCATTACATCCCCTTTGATCAATGGACCTCATACATACCCCATGGGACATCCTAACAACCCTTTAATTCTCTACCCACCTTCACACAAACAACAAACTCAAAAAAAACTCAAATTTACCCTTTACCCACCTCAGAATAATATGTCACAGCAACCGAGTCATAATACCATTTCTCATACATATAACACTAAAAAAAAATTGTAACCACCACAACCAACCCCAACACCCTTACCATTTCCTAATCCTATCCTACCTACCCATTTCTTGCCAGGTCGAAAGGAGTATGATCTTGTCAAGCAACTAAGGAATACTCCTACCAAGGTATCATTGTGGGACCTTATTCAAGCCTCCCCTCACTACCACAACATGCTTCAAGCATCCTTGCAACAATTTTCCGCCCCTTCTAATGTGCAACCAAATGACATAGCAACCCAAATTCATGGATTGAATGCTGACATTGTTTTCCACCAAAGTGAACTCCCCTCTTTGGAAGTGCAAAAGCAAAATGAAGCTTTCATAATATTATCTCAATACAAAAAAATTGGCATAAAGTGAACCCTTGTTGACAATGTCTCTGCTCTTAATGTGTGTAGTGTAAATCTTTTGGATAGACTTTGTGTGGATAAATCAGAAATTCAACCTGATTCCTTAACTATCCATGGATTTGAAAATGTTGAAAAACAACCCCTCGGTGTGATCACTTTTCCTCTTACAATTGGGAAGGTTACATTGGATACACCAATCCATTTTAGGCCAACCATGGATTCATGCAATGAATAGTGTCCCTTCTACTCTTCATCATAAAATAAAATACATCCACAACAATGCAATCCACACACTTGATGTTGATCCTCAGTCTTATAGTATCTTACAACTTGAGAAAAACAAATAAAATCCCTTGAACACATCAAAATCAACCACACAAGTGGAACCCATTCAACAAAAAGACACACAACAACATATGGAACAAGTCGTGAAAATTTTAGAAGATGATTGGGGTTCCTTAGATTTTGAACATGAATTCATGGGTGAATACAAGATCATACACAAAGATTCAAATAGGGGAAATGAGAAAGCAGATGACCCTTTGAAAACATCCACCTCAATCACTTTATACAACAAAACAAACCACACAACCACCTTTGATGACACTTATCATCAACCACCAACTGATCCAAAAGCAATGAAAAAGCTTTATGGAAAAGGGTATGAGCTTATGAAACAACTTGGCTATAGTGGAAAAGGATGTGGCGCTAATGAACAAGGTATCCAAAATCCTTTAGATCCTATCAAACAACAAACAACTTATGGTATTGGTTATTGTCCTTTTATAGAAATTTCCAAGCCTTCACTCAATATCAACACTATCACAAATAATTCATCAAAGCCAACACTAACCATAGTGCATCTTGAACTCATCAACACTAGTGTTCTTGAAAATAATTCTTTAAAAAACATGACACAAACAATGAACTCTTCATTTAATGCCAATGTCATCTCACAAAACACTAATTGATTAAATTTGTTAGATTTTACACCCCTCTATACAGGAGAGAACAAAATCTTGCAATCTACATAGTCTTGCGTAGGTATGACATCTTGTGTATCTAAGCAAGAGATATCTTTATCACAAACTATAGGAAAACCTTCTCACATTGATCAAGAGGGTATATTGTTAAGACTTCTCCAAGATCACTTGATTTCCCTTCCTCCAACAACTCGAAAGAAATTCTATTGCAAGACTACCTTTTGTGCATATCATAGAGTTCATTGCCATTCCACTAATGAATGTAAGGCTCTAAGTCATAAAATCCAACATTTTAAGGAGTTTAGTGTTCTCCCTTCTGTGGGGGCACCTTGTTCCTCTAATTGATATTGATTTTCACTCTAGCATACATTTCATTAATCTTTTTGGCTCACCTTTGTCCTACACTAAGTGGTGGAAAAGGGTTAAGTAGCCTTGTCCTCATATGTCACTTGCAATTTCCTCCTTTGGCTAGTCGTTAACCTTTCATGAACATATAAGAGCAAGATTGGGATGTGGATGAAATGCCTTAAGTTGGCTTGCATGTGACATACTACTCTTTTTCATGATGAAGCTTCTTGAAAACATATGACTTGGCATAGTGCTTTCTGAGTAACCTCTCATGTCTTCTTTCTCTTCTACTTTAAAACAAATACTCATAGTATTGGTGTTTGCAACTGCTTTAGAGTGGTGGCATACATCACCACTCACATTTCATTGTGCGATTTCTTTCTTCTTGTGATGCGTCCTTTTCTTGGTGGAGTCATTGGGCTTGATTTCCTCCAAGAGCGTGATACTTATTTTAACACATACTCTCTTGGAAACATTAAGCATGATGTTCCCTAAGATGAGACCTTGCACAAACTAAGAAAAATTCCTTTGAGCACACCTTACACTATATTTGCATTTATGACAATTGTTATATAGCCACCTTGCATAATATAGCTTGCATGCCTGTGGTGCCATCCTGTTTGTCTATGAGTGTCAAGGCTACCGTTGTGCTTACCTTCATAGAGCCTGCTAAAAATCATTTTTCATTGTGGTGCCTTATTAAAGTTATCGTGAAGCATAACTTTTGATATGGTTGAGCGGGAAAGTCGATCTCCGGCATGACTTTTTCCCATAGCCACCTTGTGATTTAACTACAGACAACCAAAGTTTCTGGTGGTGCCGAGTGAGCATTTAGTACTTCTCACTTGATGGACACATCCGGGTATTCCATTTCAGAGTGAGTATGCATTTTTGGACAACAACCTAGATTCGATCTATACGTGTTGGTGTGTTTGAAGTTTGATCCACCTTATTTTTTTTCTCCCTTCTTCTAATTATTTCATTGTATGATCATCATGTGTATCTTGTCGTTGCGTAAATCATTCACCTTGTGCATGGTTTTTGTTCTTCATGTCGCTGATCAGGATCTTGATAGGGAACTTTAGTGGTGAATCTTTGCCAATTGGCGAATAATTGAAATTGAGACCTCCAAAAATGGCGAATAGTACAAGCTAAAAAGGATGCAGAATCGCCAGGTTTTTACAAAAAAATAATTTTACCTCAATTAATTTGCCTATGCATTATTCTTTAAACAACGCATAATTGGAACTGATTCACTAGTAGTTTATACTCTAATTACAAATATTAATTATATTCGCCAGTAATATTATATTCCTACCATTAATTTTGGGGCAATATTGCCACTAATAATAAATTACGATTTCATTTTAGTGATATTTTAGCCTTGAATAGGGATTTTATTTATTGCCATCGATTAGCTTTTTAATCAGATGGTTGTAGGTTGATTCTGTGAGTTTATATGCACGTGCATTTTAAAAGGCTTGTTGAGGCCCGAAATTTGTTTTGGGCCACATGATTAGATTTAATTGTGTTGCCCAAAACAAATTTTAGGCCTCAACAAGCCTTTTAAAAGGCACATGCATATAAACTCATGCAATCAACCTGCAGCCATCTGATTAAAAAGCTAATCAATGGTCATAATTTCACTTTTCATATAGTCTTTTTTTTAAAGTGAGAATTTTAAATTTTCAGTGTTTAACTTTAATGCTTGTTATCCTCATGGTGACTTAAGCCTACTTAGGTCAAGGCATTTATTGTACAGGTTAAATATCTCCTGATATTTTTCCTTGCTAGATATTTGTTAGATATTTGCTAGATATTTTCTAGATATTTTCCTCATACTAGATATTTGTCATTCTTGATATTTCTCCTTTATAAGGAGACCCTTGAATATCTAATATCAATGAGGATGAGCTTATGCATTATTGTGCTTGTTTTCTATCTTTGTGATCTACAAGTTCTTTCATCGTATCAGAGCCTTTCATAGATAGTTTCAAGTCAAAAGCCAGTGCTGTACATAGCAATTTGGTGAAGGCGTGAAGATTTCCTCTATTCTTAGCAGTTGAAAGTCTCTGTTTTACATTCAAAATCATTGCTAAGGAAGCCAAATCTCATTCATGTACTCTCACTCCTATCGTCCTTCCTTCATAAGCTCTCAGCTTTAATCAAAGGACAAAATTTGAGGGATGCCTCTTTTCAAGGGGTCAATTGATGCCACAGCCATTGGATCTATCCTCAACACTGTTCATGGCGTGCTTTGCTTTGTTCGGGCAGTGAATGGTCATTCAATAACCTGCATACCTTGGTGTTTGGCTCACGAATCAGAGGGAAATTTTTTGTTGATCATTGGAGGCTCGATCTACAATTTGGAGGCCACATTTTTTACCAAGGAGGCGCGATTCTATTCCCGACACATGTGGAGACCCCTGTTTGCTTATAGGCACAATTTACTCAGCCTTAGAGCTGTGATTTCTCCTTGAAGAGCTATTTATGCCAGTTGGGCGAGACCTTGACTAATCAAATGCTACTCAAAGGCGTTTTCCTACTATTTGTCCCTGCAATCACTATTGGAGGAACTAAATTTGTCTTGGAAGTGGGCGATTTCTGCCTTTTTCTTTGTGCAGGACAAAGGAGGGGCACTGGGAATCGAAGCAAGCCTTTGTGAAGGCATTTTAGCTGCTAGTAAAGGCACCTAAAATATCTCTGGTCATGAAACTATAACCGTAGGGAAGCGCACCTGTCTACTGGCGTCTTGTTGTCCAGCTGGTTGACCAAGGTGGGGGCTACGTGCAGATCTAGTGTGGACATCGTGGCCAACAGGAGTGGAGTGGGGTGGGCGTTGATTCTTGTTTTCTGCCCTAGCACACATGACTAGAGATGTTTTTTGTATGCAAATATATGCACTAAAATAAAGTGCCAAAAAAAGGGGAAATAAAAAATATTAAAAAAGGGGGTCATCTAATCTAGAGGGGTTCTTTATGTGTTGATTCTTATCCTACTTGTAATCATGGGATATAAAACTCATTCTTCTATAATCAAGCTAAACAAGGGAAACTATAAGTCTTGGTGTGAAGGCATCCTAAAACATCTTAGGTATCACAATCTTTTGCCCCATTTGTATGGACTTGTCCCTGAACCTACTAATCAATTTCAGAAAGATAAATGGGTCAATAAAAATGATCATATTGTTGGATTAATCAGCTTACATATACCACATGACACTTTGATTGTCATCATGGATATTGTGAGTCCACATGCTTTATGGATCAAACTTTGGGAGATGTATGGAGACTCAAATGTTTCTCCATTCCCACATGATCTTGCAATGATCACAAATGAAATCCCACATCATGAAGAATGTCATGTTGACATAGTGGAAGTCATCATTCCACCTCCTACTATTTCTTCATCAGTTTTCACAGTTGTTTTTTTGAAAGCTTCGAGTACTTCCTTGCAGTTGGATCACATTAGTCTTCCTAGCATTGTTGATTGGGACACAATCCTACTTGACATTTCTTGTCTATTTGTAGAGTCTCACATTGCTGACTTGGAAGCACACATTGAGGACATTAGTCTTCTATTTGACGACAGTTTCGATGAAGTTGCATCACCATTGGTCTCTTTGGATATTCATGCTCTACATCTGTCTTCACATGGTTTTGTATTTTCATCATCTTCATCTATTAGGCATGGACCTGATTTGATTATGGCATCCTTCGACATTGACATGGGAACACATGAGCACACTTCAAAGACATCATGGGCATCATCATCATTTTTGGATGAATTTCAACTCTATTCAAGATCATACATACATCTTCTCACATGGGAAGATATCCTGCATCTTCAGTTGGTTTCATTTCTTCCCAAGGGAAGGAACATTATGAAGCATTCTTGGAACTACATCTACATCCTCTGTTCACTATCTAACTTTAATGTGGCAGGACATGTATTATGGGGGGGTCTCATAGACCTTCTATTATTTTCTCTCTTATGGAGGAAATCATATATTGTACTTAGTGAAAGAAGTATTACTTCTTCATGTGTATAATTTTCATGCATCTTTTCTCTCTTTTGGGGGGTAGTTTTTTCCCACAGGGTTTTCTACTTTTCTCCATTTCATGAGAGATTACTTTGTACATGGGTACCTCACTAGGCTAGTAGTTAGGGCCCATTTTATCCATGCCCACCTAAGTTATGCTTAAGGGGGGGTGTTAGTGTTTAACTTTAATGCTTGTTATCCTCATGGTGACTTAAGCCTACTTAGTTCAAGGCATTTATTGTACAGGTTAAATATCTCTTGATATTTTTCCTTGCTAGATATTTGCTAGATATTTTCTAGATATTTTGCTCATACTAGATATTTGTCTTATATCAATGAGGATGAGCTTATGCATTATTGTGCTTTTTTCTATCTTTGTGATCTGCAGGTTCTTTCATAAATAATGCCACTATCCCTGAACCCCGCGAGGGGGCGTTGCCCCCTCAACCCCCACAAGGGGGCTCTACCCCCTTGACCCCTCCAATGGCTGCCGCCCCCGGGTCCCTACTTCAATATTACAAAAGACAAAAAAATATGGGGGAACTGCGCCGACTAACTATGCAATTTTTTAAAGGAGATATTCACCATTGTAATTTATCTTTTTAGTGGTTATTTGCTAGGATTCGCCATTGTGATTATTATTTTTTCCAATTATTCATTAAGATTCGCCAGGATTTTACAATTTTTTTAATAATGTGCTATAGATTCATCAGGAAAATTAATAATTTTTTTCAAATAAAAGGAAATATTCACTAGGATTTTACACCTTCGCCGAGGGGCGGTTCTTAAAGTTATCCTTGATCTTGGATCCTGGAGGCTTGATTGCTTCCTTCATCTTTGTTATCCTAGAACATCCGCATTGGTACAATTGGACCTCTCTTGAATGTCTGCTTTAGTGTGTGTTTGAAGCAAGTTCATCCTCTCACTAAAGTGGGAGAAAATGTATAGTAGAAAAAAGGCAACTTGTTTGATTTTGGGAATAATTCATGATAAATTGGACTTAATGAGGCCCTGATTTAGTGTTGTGAGGTGTTTTACACATAAACACTAGGTCTTGGACCCTTGCAAACTGAATAAAATGCATTTAACAATGTCTTGTAAAGGTGTTGTAAAGTGTTGTAAAAGACTTTCATGCTTTTCTAGAATTAATAAACCCATTTTCCATTAATTCAACATTATAAAATGTATTTAATTACATCCTCACATCAATCTAGAAGGCTTGTGAATTAAACTTGATATTAATCTAGTGTTGTAATGTGTCTCACACATTCACATTGGATATTGTGCCTTTCTAGGCTACGTGGACCTCATTTTAGTGTTGTAAAGTGTATTTTATCATACTTTCACATTGAATTATGTGTCCCAAGCCCTAATTAACCCTTACATCATCATTAATATGTCCCTATGACCCCATATTATGCATCTTGAGGCAATATTTGATGAAATATCTAACGAAGTCACTATATAAACTTGATTTTCTTATCTCCCAACAACCCAGCTAGCAAATGGGCCCCTCAAGGACTAATTTTCCATGTATGGTGAATGAATCCCTGCTAGGTGGATTTGATTTTCCCAAGGTAGCGAATGAGTCCCATTTGGGCCATTTTTTCCTTTTGAGTAGGAAAAATTAGGTTTTAAGTTTGATTTTTCTTCATGTCGGCCTTGGGGATCCAATTAACGGGAAAATTAGGAGAATTTCCTATAAAACCACATCATAGAAAAATGGCCCCTTGTCATTTTCATGGTCTTTTAGGCGTTTCTTCATGATGTTTGATCTATTTTTCTCCAATTTAATGTTGTAATATTTCTTGAACATGCATATTTAGGTACTAAAATTCAAATAATGACATCTCGTGAAAGTGTTGTGAAGTGTTGTAAAACATTTCTACACTCTTCTAAACTCTATTCATTACAATTCACCTAAATATCACCTTTTCGTCACTAAACAAGTCCTATTTTGAAGTGTTGTAAAGTCTTGTAACAAGATTTCACACTTTTATAGGCACAATTTCACTATTTACACAAGGTTCCAAGACCTAATGTGAATGTTTTGACCACATTACAACATTAAATCTAGGAAAAACTAGACCAACATCCATAAGAAAGACCCAAATGAGTGTGAAAATGTCCAAGGATACATTTTTTTACGCTACAGGTCTATATTTTCCCTCTCATTATCTTTCCCATTGGGTAGTATTTTCGAAAGATTTTGTAGCAAAATAAAAACTCCAAAAAAAAATGCATTGCCAATCACAAGCCAAATAAACAGTAAATTTTTAAGCAGTGAAAAAGTTGAAAAAACCAAACTTTGGAATAAGTCTATATTTTCCCTCCTACATTCTTACCAAGTTAACACTAATACCCTTGTATTAAGGCACAAGTAGGTTATCCTGAACTATTTGTAATGTTTTCATCCATGAATATTTTCCTTTCATGGTTTTTGAGCCTTGGGGGACATTAAAAAAAATTCATATTTTGTCATCACCCAATTTCTAATCAAACATAATATTTTTGCTTTGTTTTAATAATAGCTATTAGGAAAAATAATAACATGAAAGCAATAGTTGGCCCTACTTTATTTCTTCATCTCATGAACTTGCAATCTACCAATAGTAAAAAAACCTATTTGTAATGTTTCAACCCATGTTCAATTTTCTTTGTGTGATTTATGAGTTTTGCAAAACATGTCAATTGTTTCAATCAATATCTTGTCATGGAATGCAATGATTGTAGGATATTCTCAAAAACCATGCAATGAAAATATTCACATATGAAAACATTACAAATAGTTCATTTTTTTATTACTAAAAATTTTGAAAAGCGTGGGATGAATCAAATGAAGTGAGATGTACCACGCTTGTGGAGGTCTAGCATGAGGAAACTTTGTAAATACAACAATTCTACAAAAGAAAAGTACTAAAATTTTCCAGGAAAAAGAAAGAAAAAGTTCAATCATAACCAAAAAAAATAATGTGACATTACAAAGGTTTTCATGAAAAGTGGCATTATTCACAAGGAAAACACTTACCGCCATATCTAAAAGTAGCATACAATTTCCATCTTCTTAGATCATCCTTTGATTGGAAACTAAATATTTATATCTCAATAGATGGTGTTACATCTTCTAACTTCCAGCTGCAACACAAGGCAAGACACCCAATTACTACTGAATTGACCAAAGTACATGTATTAGTTCATTTTCTATAATTCTATATTTTTCAATGTGATAGTGTAGAAAGAAATCATGTGTCTATATTTCTTCAAACAAAAAAACATTTACATATTTAAGTTTAAAACAAAACCCACTTCAATATCAAATATAAAGAATTTTGCAACAATTATCAACATTTCTATTTCTCTCAAATATGCGAAGTTTCCTGACACCCCATTCAATATTTCCAAGTGGACATGACAGTTGCCAAAGCTAGTACTGTCCAAAGTCGCTTGCATTCTTAATAGCCTACACAAAAATAGAGGGAGCTTTGGAACTGGGTACGAACATCCATAAAATTATAATAAATTGAAGGATTTCATTTCCCCTATTCATTTTGTTGGCGAATATATTACATTCTAAAAACCTTTGTTCGCCTACCTCTGTTCAACCTCTATATATATGTGAATGTAATATCAAATCAACGCATTCAATGATATTGAACATTTAATAGTTGGTACCAGAGCCGTAACTGTCCTGTGCGTGATGAAAAGATGAGAACGATAAGAGGCGAGAATGGAGACATAAAGAATGGGTCTGTGCTTGCGATTTGAGAAGTTTATATATTGCTAGAAGAAAATGAGAAAATGGTGGTGAGTAGGCGATGAGAAGCGGGCAGTTTGAGAGTAGGGACCGAACCTGAGTTGGATTGTTCACTACAGGGAGTGCCATCACTTGCAGTGGATAGGTACGATGAAGAAGAGGTGGGCAGAGGATGATAATGATCTGTGAGAAGATCAGTATAAGAAGGTTAGAAAACATGTACCTGCATGTTGAAGTCTATGCAATATGGGATCCTGTGCTATGAGAGAGCAATACAAGTTTTGTTGTGCCTAAAGAGTGATTCTGTGCTGTGAGAGAGCAATACAAATTCTGTTGTGCCTGAAGAAAATCGCTTCTTTTTATCTAAATACAGAGGTGTGGAGGAGCGTGGATCTCTTGTAGATCATGAAGGAAGACCGTGACTGTATTTTGTTTATTTAAGCTGCTGTATTGTTGTGCAAGTTATGGGTTGAATGCGTATTTACTATTCTCATTTGAAGATATATGTTTTTTTGTAGTGCGGGTATATAGAGAAGAGTGCAAGATTCAATCGCATGCTATCATTTAGTAACAGATGTTGATTAAGTTTCCACAGAAAGAAAATCTCTATTTGGTTTGAATTGTTTCAACTCTTCCTTGGAACTATCCGTCAGTAGAACAATCAGATACTCATACCATAGAAATTGCAGGCGACTTTAATATGAGAAGTAATGCCAGAGCAAGATCACTATTACCATTGGATGTGTAAAGAAGACTTCTGCCAAGTCCAAGCCTATTGGAAAGGAGCCTAGACAGCTTTGGAGCAAGGAGACATTATTGTTATTACTACTGATGCAATTGGATGCTTCCTTTTAGAATGTATTGGTCATCTTTCTCGAAGGTAATAGGACTGAGTTCATTTGATACTATTTTTTTTATCCATTTGGAGTAGTTTCATTTGGAATATCTAGAGGAATCCATAGAAAGATCTAGATCATGTGTGTACGTTGATTGAGGATTTTATCAAGTTTGATGTTGGTAGTGTCATCACGGTTATTGAAAGTTGTAATGGAGGATGTGTTGGAGTGATCAAGATTAGGGAGAAGCATAAGGGAATAGAGTCTCCGGTATCGTTACCAAAAGACATAGATGAGTTTATCAATGTTACTAATGGATCTTGTGAGTTTATCTATATTACCAATGGATTTTCATACAGGTATACTTGGACTTTTGAGGTTATCTTTGCTACATCTGATGAGGCCTCCAAAGACTCATCTAAGATATTGAATGGATAAAGTGTAACAAGATCATATTGGAGGCTGGTGACAACTTGGAGGATGGTTGTCCAGTAATTACGGTCTAGACCAAGGATTATACCTTTACAAGGGTCGAGGAGACAACTTGAAGGATTGTTGTCCAATAATTACGGTCTATGATTCAGTAGTTCATGGAAGGACAAACTCGGGAATTCAGCTCAGAGCTACACCTTTCTGAGGGTTACAGGGCAACTTGGAGGAGTTTCACCTAATTTAGGATTTGTTTTTGTACCATAGAAAAATTGATCATTGACATTTTCATGGTCTTTTAGGTCTTTCTCTCATGATATTTGACTTATCTTGCTTTGATTTAATGTTGCAATGTAGCTTATGCATTCATATTAGGTCCTAAACATTCAAATTATGACATCTTGTAAAGGTTTTGTGAAGTGTTGTAACACATTTCTACACTTTCCTAGACTCTTTTCATTACAATTCAACTAAAAATCATCTTTTCATCACTTATCAAGTCCTATTTAAAGTGTTGTAAAGTCTTGTAATAAGATTTCACGCTTTTCTAGGATTTTTATCACTATTTACACCTTTCTTATGCTTTATTTGGCCCCTTTATGCACTCACAAGACTTAATTAAGTGTATTTTTGAATGTAAACCTGACAAATAACATTAAATGCAACTTAATTCTTGACACCCACTTACGCCCAAGGTGGGACCCATTCACCATGGGTGGCGAATGAGTCCCTCTTGGCTCCAAATTCAAAATAATTCAAAATTCCTTTCAGATTTTTATTCAAAAAGAACTTATGCAAGCTTGTCATGAGGTATTATTAGGTAATTAGGGCATAAGTGTGTATAAATAAGTGTTTTTCTTCTCATTTCAACCCCCATTCACCTAATTCATTCAAGCATTCATCAAGTTCACTCATTCACTAATTGCATTCAAATATCATTCAATCAAGAAAACATCAAGCATCTTGGAGCAGCCATTGACATATCTTTAGATTTCTTCAACAAGGTTGTGGTGAGTTTAGGACATTTACATGTTGTTTATTCACCATTCCTTGTTCATTTCATTTTATTTCTTTATTAAGGGTTGATTACCAAAGTGGGATTTGACCAAGGCAAATCCCTATACTTTAACCCTTAACCATTTTTCCCCTTTTGCATGTGTGTTTGCAGACTTTTGTATACAAATTTGTCAAGCAAATAGGTGTTGAAAGGAGGTCAACAAGCCAACAAAATGTTTCAAGTCAATTAAACCCTATTTCAAGCTTGGAGACAACCTACAGTCTACTTTCTATAGATTTAACTTTGTCAACCTGACAAGAAGACAAGTGCAGATTTGGAGCTACAAAATTGACCTTTGATTTCACAGAATTTTGGAGGAGGACTGATTCACCATCAATGGCGAATGAGTCCCACCTTAAGGCTGAAAAAGGTGATTTTTTCAAATTCTAGTTCTCGACTGTCAGAAAGCATTTTTTAGGTGTTTTTGTTAGTAGTAGGACTGATTCGCTATCAATGGCGAATGAGTCCCACTGGTGATTTACATTGATCTCTGTCATATTTCAGAACATTTCAAATTCATCATCCAATTCCCGGGTGCACTATGTTTGACCTTGTTCAATTATGTTTGCATTAGTTTTCATCTCTATTTCATTTTCTGCATATCACATTATGTTTAAAAATATTGCATATTACATTAGTTTTGCATTCATAATCAGTCAATTACATCATTTAGTTGCATTTACACCATTGCATTTAGTCTTAGTTGCATCATACAATCCTTTATTTGAGTGAACCACCACAATTTTGGGGCTCTATCTCTCTCCTTTTAAGTGAAAGATCCTTAGAGTGCAAGAGAAGCACATAGAACATATCAAAATTGATGGTTCATTTTGGTGAACTTGCATATTGAACACATTATCTTTCTAATTTTCCTTTGCATTCACATCCTAGGACTCATAGCATTAGCTTTTGCATTAATTAGTTTTTGCATTGTTTTTGCATCCTAGGGTTTCTCAAATTGCATTAGTGAAAGAATCATTTAGACTTCATTTTTGCATATCAAATCATTCAAAAACTGAAAATTTGCATTGGCATCCTCATTTTGCATCTGAAAAGCATTGAAATCATTTTAAATTTCTAAAAAACACAAAAAAATCTCATACTTGGACTCATTCACCACCCTAGGCGAATCAATCCACCTGCACATTTTAAACAGCATTTTCAAACATTTTCTAGGTATTTTCTACATTATAGTTTTCTATATATACTTTATGTTATACTTTCTAGATTGTTTGTTTTCTCTTCTTTCTTGCATCTTAGTTTACTTGCATTCATTGTCATCATGGCTTTTTCTTTTAACAAGTTTTGGAATTCATTGAAATCCTTAGTAGACATGTCCAATTGTGCCTTTGGCTATGATCCTAATGACCTTGATCTTCCTCATACTCCTTCAACTCCAAATGAATGTCCTCCTCGTGATGTAGACATCATTGGAAAAGATGATGATAGCATGAACAAGTTCTTCAATGAATGCCTTCATAACCTTGAAACCAATGTTTCCTTTTACCCATCCATGAAGTCACAAGATCTTCCTATTGTTTCACCTCCTGACATGTTTGGTTACTTACATCCCAAAATCAATGAAGGACCTAAGTTCCCCTCAATAGGTGGACCTAGTTCCTCTACACAACCACATCCTCACCCATTTTATAATAACAAAGTTGCAATTTAACACCAATCAACCTTGAAGAAACATATGGTAAAGACTTTACTATCCTAAGCAAACAAGGATGTGATACAACAATTGAACATGGCATTCACCAACTTTTAGAACAAAAACCCATAGAAGAAAACACAACAAGATTAGGATATTGAGATCCTCCTCATGTTGATAAGCCTCCTTTTGAATATTGGAGACTTCACAATGATGGTACAGTGATCATTGATTCTCCTCCTGACTTGAACATTCTCCTTCCATGTGAACAACCATTCCCTGATTCTAGTAACAAGGATACTAGGAACCCCACGGGTCCTCTTCCTCCTTCAATTCATGAAAAAGGAGAGTATAGCAAACGAAAATGGCCTTATAAATTGAAAAAACTTAAGTTCCCTATCCATCCACCACCTGAATGTGAAAGGAGACTTCAATTGCTTTTAAACAAAGGCCATATACTCTTACCACCTTCAAACAGGTTGGTCATCTATCCTAAAGAATCTAACATACCATATTGCAAGTACCATCATCTTCTTGGACACCAAACTAAAGAATGTCGGACATTGAAGGACATACTGAACAAGTATCACTTCACTAATACTGACTACTTTCCTATCATCCCTTAAAACCACATCCCTTTATCATGCCATAGTTGTAGAATTTTACATTCTCACTATTGCATGATCCTTCCCATCACCTACCTTGGCTCATTCTTACAATCTGTGGAGGCAAGAAGTTGTTAGCCTTGTCCTCAAAATGCATTTGTCCTTTGTCTCTTAACTATGTTATTCACCTTCTGCTTATACTACTTGAGATTGAGAAGCCAATAACTCGGTTAATGGTTGACTTGCATTTGCATTACGAACCCCTTTTGCATTTTCCTTTTGGGTTTGCTTGTATGTGTGTATTGTGTTCCCTTGTAATGTGTGTTTGATGTTCTCTCTCTCTTTGTGCACTTCGTCTATTTGTACCTCTATTCTGAACTATATGTCGTACATTGCCTTTTTCACTTTTGTTTTGTGTTTTCCTTTTGGGGATGACGCAAAGCATTGAGATGCCCTATGTCTCTTTCATGTTGACCCAAAAGGTCCTTTTTCGCTTTTATTTTGGTTTTTCCTTTTAGGGATGATGCAAAGCGTAGAGACGCCCTATGTCTCTTCCATGTTGAGCCAAAAGTTCCTTTCCTTTTTATTTCACTTTTGTTTTGTGTTTTCCTTTTGGGGATGACTCAAAGCGTTGGGATGCCATATGTCTCTTCCATGTTGACCCAAATGGTCCCTTTTCCTTTTCCTTTTTTTACCTTTTCTTGTGTTTACCTTTTGGGGATGACGCAAGGCATTAAGACCAAAATGTCTCCTTCATGTTGACCTAAAAGCTTTTCCTTTTTCTTTTACCTTTTCATTTTCCTTTCGCTTGTGTTTTCCTTTTGGGGATGATGCAAAGTGTTGAGACTACAATGTCTCTTCCATGTTGACTCAAAACAAACTTTATTTTTCTTTTGTTTTCACTCTCTTTGTGTCATTCTTCCAGTTCTATGCGCTTTGGGGGATGATGACAGTTCTGAGCTTTTTCATAAAAATATTGTAGCAACGAACGTACTGACCCCAAAACCATAGATCCCTTATGTGTTTGGTGTGTTCCTTTCTAGGGGGAAACCCTCCCTTTTATTTTGTTTTCTTTTTCATTTACATGACGTAGCCTTCCTTGGAAACATATGCTTTATTTGGCCCCTTTATGCACTCATAAGACTTAATTAAGTGTATTTTTGAATGTAAACCCGACAAATTGTTGGGATAAGGTGCCATTAACCTTGTAAATTCCAATATTGTATTTATTCCATTTAATATTTTTAATTTGTAATTACCCATAAGGGATGAATAAGTTTCACCGACAGTTTATTACAGAGTTACTTTTACTACTCAAGGAATCTTGGTAAATAGTAAATGAGGTGAGGTGGAGAATCTTGGTGTCTATCTTTGGGAAATGTATTTTTGGGCTATTATGACGCATGTCATAAGTTTGTAAGAGCATCTATGACAACTTACAACTGTCATAAGGTGTAAGAGATTCTATGACAACATATGACAGCTATTATTGTCTTGTAAGTTCCTATTCTTGGTTCTAGGCACCTATATTGGGAAGATGCCTATGACAGGTGTAAGGGAATATGTAAAAAGATAATTTTGGTGTATCCCAAGATAGAAATATTGGATTTTATCCATCTCCCACGAATTCCTTTGGTGGGTACTCATTTTGTATAAATATAAGACTTGAGAGTGAAGTTTGTATGAGAGAGAGTAACAAGAGTAACAAGGTGCTGCAGGATTGAAGACTCAAGAGGAGATTGGAAGTGGATGTATTGTAATCTTGTTTTGAAGATAATACAACTTGGGCCTCTCTTCTTGGTGGAGTTTTTTCCCGCAAGGGTTTCTCCACGTAAACACTGTGTTATGTGTTTATTCTTTTGTTCCATTGCTACCTTGTGTTGTGAAATCTTGCATTCTTATGTTGCTGATTTGCGCCTCTTTGTTGCTGCTATCTTATGGTGATGTTATTGCTGTTATAAGTTCATCTAAGGTGGTTTTATCAAGCATGTTAGAGTGGCTGATTTTAGCATCATAAAGAAGTTGAATCTCTCCATGGTATTTCAAGGATTAAGAAAAGTTATTTACAGATTTGCATACAATTTTCAGATTTCCATAGTGTAGTAGTCAAAGCCTTGTATCTCACCAATTGGTGTCATATCTTGGTGATTTGGTGATTAACAATTGGATTAGAGATTTTTTTTTTATTCCAACAATTGGTATCAGAGCTTAAGGTTGTTTCATGGCTTGCATGTGCTTGTATGTGCTTGCATGTTTTTGCATGTGAGTTGCATGTACTTGCATGTTGCTTCCATGAGCTTGCATGTGTTTGCATGTGAGTTGCATGTACTTTCATGGACTTGCATGTTGCTTGCATGTGCTTGCATGTGATGGGTTCATGGTAATTTGGTTCTGGGTATTCCTTCTTTTTTGAATTTAGCTTGTAAAGCTTGTGAATCTGTTGGAAGGAATTGTAGAATGTTGGAGGTTTTTGGGCTGTAGTGGATGTTCTGTATGTTGACATTGCTTTGCAGATTTATGAGATTGGAAGCCATGGTATCTAACTCTCTGAAGGATATTGTCAATGAGATCTACAGTGGGCTTTTGAGGCTCAGGGTTATGTATCTTCATGGAGTTGATCTTGTGGTAGTGATCTGGAGCTCCAGTTTGGCAATATGTGAGTATCCTCTTGCATGGTGGTTGTGTTCCTTTACCTTGTGGTCATGTGAAGTGAATGGGTTTTCATGTTGGGTGGTTGATTATGGTGCCCTAGTTACATGGAAGAAGATTTATTTTTTGGACTATAATATGGAGTGCTTATGTTGGATTCATGGGTTTAGCCCTTGGTTACATGAAAGCATTGGATGATTTGCCACTGGTTGCATGTGGGTTGTGGAGTTGGTATTTTAGTGATATGGAAACTCCTGGACAACCTAGTTCCTCCTTTTTCATATTCATGTTATTTGGGATATGTAGGTTTTATAGTTTTCCTGTTATAAAAAGTTGTGGATTTGTAGATCTGTGATATTTCATTCTTTCAGATGACATGTATAGTGTGAATATCTGGATATTTAAGTGATTTCAGATTTACAGAGAGATGGTTTTACAGGTTTTACATGTTAGCAAAAATCTATGGTTTGTAGATCTGTGGAAAGATTGTATTCAGACTCTTAGAGTATTCTGGATGAAAACAATTTCAGATTTGCAGGGCTGCTTGACGGGTTCTTATGATCTATGGATACTCTTATGTGGATTTGTTTGGCAAATCAGGTCTACAGTTGATCCTGGCGTTTGAGTCTTGGAAATCTACATGTTATTCCTTGGTTACTTTTATTCTGCATGTTACTGATGTGGGGTTGAATCTATTTTTCAGTTAATTGAGATTGGAGCACTGACCATGTTTTTCTCCTTTGAGATATTGCATGAGTGTAGATCTTGTAAATTGTCTGATGAGGATTGTATTTGGTTGGTCACCTTGATTACATTGGTATGTTTATTGTAGTGAGACAAAAGGATGGTTTAGAGTACGTGATATAATTATTCATTAGAATCTATAACAGTAAGTTATGGTGCATGAAAAGCTCTGTTCACTTTTAGTGGAGTTTTGGTAATGATGTCTATCATGATACCATGTATACAACTCTGTATCACTTTCAGTGGGAGTTTTGTGTTGTTACAGTGTGTTCTATCTTCTTGGTTTGGAGATTATGGTTTCTTGACCTTTTGGGAGTTGTGTCATTTACAACGGATTCTTTGATTGTGTTGAGGCCATGGATGATCTTCATTTAGGAGATGGTTATCACAATGTCATGGATAGCTTGGTTACATGTTTCAGTGGGAGCTTTTGACAGTGATGGTTTGATGTTTATCTTGTTGCCATGTATAGCTCGATATCCCAGTTTAGTGGGAGCTTTGGTAGGATATGGTTATCTTCATGTGATTTGAAGAGGTTTTAACATCTTGTTTCATGGAGGACCTTTAGAGTCTTTGGTAAAGGTGTTATTGTTCTTCCTTTGGAGAGGATGTAGTTCTCTTTGGTTTTGAGTGTTAATCATTTGCTTGGAGCTTCATGATTTTGCAGGTTGCATTTGAAGTTGGCATGAATTGATTAGTGGGTGCTCATGGATACTAGAGAGACTTGGGTTAGGCTGGATATTTCTTATGTTCAGAGATATGTGTTGGAATGGTTACTTGTTATAAAAGTTTCTCAACAGTAAAGACCGAGTAGCCTACACCTGGAAATGGATGTGAGTCCATCATAGACCTGATGAGAAGGTTGTCTTTATTGAAATCCTATATTGCTTGGTGTTTTATGCACAAGACAATCTTGTATCCCACTCTTGGTCTACTCAGCAGGTAAATGATCTAAGAGGTGTTGCGCACCTGATTATTAGATGCATTATTTATATGTATCTTTTCTTCTCTTATGCATTAATCTTGAAAGTTGAGTTCTGAGGGATTGTTGAGAAGTAGATGCATGATTTTATGTATTTCCATTGTTCTCCTTGCAATCTTGAAATTTGGATTTGGTAGGAGAAGTACAGGAGATGGTTAGTGGCTTTGGGAATATTCCCTTATGTTGTGGGAATGTTCAGCTAAGTTTGATCTACTTTCTGTTAAAGGTTTACATCTAAGTTCTTGCATGTTTCATTATAAGTTGAAAGGTTAGATGTTGATATCCTTTCAGTTTGGGAGTGTTGAAGGAGATCTTACTTTACACAGTTTGGCACATGTTAGTGTGGTATAAGGAGATGGTTTGATTTGCAAGTTCTCTCTTTATGGGAATATTGTCTTCTTCTTGAAGGTTCTTATGCTTATGGAATTGAGGTTCATGAATGGAGTTATGAGTTGTTGTTTGTACTTCATTATTTTTTGGCAACAGTTTGGTAGCTCCTTGATCTCTTTCTTTATTGGTTGGAGGACTTGGGAGATTTATTTGGATTAGTAATGAGAGATGAATTTTCCATATCATTGTATGCTTCTTTGACACTATGATAGAGGAGTTAGCCACATCCTCTATGTGAAGTGCTATAGGAGGACTTGTTAATGTTGTGATCTTGTTTTCAGATTTGACATTACCTATGCAGTGGGAGTTCCAGAAGGTATATGTGTTCTGTATGAGAGGGGCACCTCTATTGGACTGGTTACACTTTACTACAGTGAGTTACTTCAGAGGTTTTTTATTGCATGTCTATGTGTGTTATTACCTTGGAGTCTTCTTTTGCAGGATGGTGGATATACAGGGACTTGTTTGCAGATTTTGGTTGTTATGTTGATAGCATGAAGTTCTACCTATGATAGTTTGTTTACCCTAGTTTGTGGTATGGATAGTTTTGGATGAGCTAGCAACTTGATGTGGTTGCTATTCCAATTTTGGTATGAGTGTGGCAGTCACTCAGAGTCTTTTGTTATCATTTGAATTTGATGCTTGTGTTCATGTATAGATTGGTGCAGGTTTCAGTGACAGTCGATATGTTTCACCATGACATGTTACTTGTCCTATCATGGGTAATATGATGTGAGGATTTATTGCTTGAGATGGTGGTTATCATGGTTACTTTTGCAGGTATCTTGTTGGAGTAGAAAAGCATGTTGAAGAATCAATGGTACATGGTTGGCTAAGGGATGTTTATTCCCTTGTTGAGATTTCCTATGGGTTGATTTACAATGTATAATGTCAAGTGGGAGAATGTTGGGATAAGGTTCCATTAACCTTGTAAATTCCAATATTGTATTTATTCCACTTATTATTTTTAATTTGTAATTACCCATAAGGGATGAATAAGTTTCACTGACAGTTTATTACAGAGTTACTTTTACTACTCAAGGAATCTTGGTAAATAGTAAATGAGGTGAGGTGGAGAATCTTGGTGTCTATCTTTGGGAAATGTATTTTTGGGCTATTATGACGCATGTCATAAGTTTGTAAGAGTATCTATGACAACTTACAACTGTCATAAGGTGTAAGAGATTCTATGACAACATATGACAGCTATTATTGTCTTGTAAGTTCCTATTCTTGGTTCTAGGCACCTATATTGGGAAGATGCCTATGACAGGTGTAAGGGAATATGTAAAAAGATAATTTTGGTGTATCCCAAGATAGAAATATTGGATTTTATCCATCTCCCACAAATTCCTTTGGTGGGTACTCATTTTGTATAAATATAAGACTTGAGAGTGAAGTTTGTATGAGAGAGAGTAACAAGAGTAACAGGGTGCTGCAGGATTGAAGACTCAAGAGGAGATTGGAAGTGGATGTATTGTAATCTTGTTTTGAAGATAATACAACTTGGGCCTCTCTTCTTGGTGGAGTTTTTTCCCGCAAGGGTTTCTCCACGTAAACACTGTGTTATGTGTTTATTCTTTTGTTCCATTACTACCTTGTGTTGTGAAATCTTGCATTCTTATGTTGTTGATTTGCGCCTCTTTGTTGCCGCTATCTTATGGTGATGTTATTGTTGTTATAAGTTCATTTAAGGTGGTTTTATCAAGCATGTTAGAGTGGCTGATTTTAGCATCATAAAGAAGTTGAATCTCTCCATGGTATTTCAAGGATTAAGAAAAGTTATTTACATATTTGCATACAATTTTCAAATTTCCATAGTGTAGTAGTCAAAGCCTTGTATCTCACCAATTGGTATCATATCTTGGTGATTTGGTGATTAACAATTGGATTAGAGATTGTTTGTTTATTCCAACACAAATAACATTAAATACAACTTAATTGTCGACACCCACTTACAAGCCCAAGGTGGGACCCATTCACCATGGGTGGCGAATGAGTCCCTCTTGGCTCCAAATTCAAAATAATTCAAAATTCCTTTTAGGTTTTTATTCAAAAAGACCTTATGTTGGCCTGTGATGAGGTATTATTGGGTTATTAGGGCATAAGTGTGTATAAATAAGTGTTTTTCTTCTCATTTCAACCCCCATTCACCTAATTCATTCAAGCATTCATCAAGTTCACTCATTCACTAATTACATTCAAGCATCATTCAATCAAGCAAACATCAGGCATCTTGGAGCTCAGCCATTGACATATCGTCAGATTTCTTCAACAAGGTTGTGGCGAGTTTAGGAAATTTGCATGTTGTTTATTCATCATTCCTTGTTCATTTCAATTCATTTCTTCATTAAAGGTTTGATTACCAAAATGGGATTTGACCAAGGAAAATCCCTATACTCTAACCCTTAACCATTTTTCCCCTTTTGCATGTGTGTTTGCAGACTTTTGTATGCAAATTTTTCAAGCCAATAAGTGTTGAAAGGTGGTCAACAAGTCAACAAAGTGTTTCAAGTCAATTAAACCCTATTTCAAGCTTGGAGACAATCTGCAGTCTGTTTTCTACAGATTTAACTTTGTCAAACCGACAAGTAGACAAGTGCAGATCTGGAGCTACAGAATTGGCCTTCAATTTCACAAAATTTTGGAGGACTGATTCTCCATCAATGAAGAACGAGTCCCACCTTAAGGCTGAAAAAGGTGATTTTTTTAGATTCCAGTTCTCTACTATTAGAAAGCAATTTTGCAAGTGTTTTTATCAATAGCAAGATTGATTTGACATCAGTGGTGAATGAGTCCCACTGGTGATTTACATTGATCTCTTCCAAATTTTAGAATATTCCAGATTCATCATCCAATTCCTAGGTGCACTCTATCCTTGTTCAATTCTATTTACATTAGTTTTCATCTCTATTTTATTTTTTGATTATCACATTGTGCTTTCAAACATTGCATATTACATTAGTTTTGCATTCATAATTAGTCAATTACATTATTTAGTTGCATTTACACCATTATATTTAGTCTTAATTACATCATACAATCCTTTATTTGAGTGAACCACCACAATTTTTGGGTTCTATATCTCTCCTTTTAGGTGAAAGATCCTAAGAGTGCAAGAGAAGCACATAGAACACATCAAAATTGATGGTTCAGTTTCTTCAAAAGGAAAATCTTCTCAAGAATGTATACATATTTTTTTTGTAATCAACAATTTTTGTTATGTAAGCTTTAAGGGGGGGTCCCTAGGCAAGGTGTTCTTGTGGTTTCAGGAATAATGTGATAAGTGGGCAGGGGGGAATGTTGGCAAATATATTACATTCTAACTATCCCAGTTTCTCAACTACCCAAGTCCCGGTTACTCAACTGCCTAACTACCTTTATTCACCTACCTCTGTTCAACCTTTATATATATGCAAATGTAATATCAAATCAATACGTTCAATGATATTCAACATTCTACTAACACATTTAACCTTGGTGAACAGAGGAGTTGAGTTTTACATCTAGAGAACTATTGAAGGAACTAGTTGGAAATCATTGATATTACAATGAATAGTTAGTTTCTCAAACATCAAACCTTAAGTATTTAGATGAATGGGTAGTGGGTTGTCTTATTTATCACCAATATCTATGCTTTTTTATTTATCTATAAGTGCATGCCTAGTAAAAGAACTTTGTTTGTTTGGTAGTTGATTAGGTTCATCATGCAATGGGAAATTATTCTTATTGTCATGTTGTTCATGAAGTAAGTTTTATATTTTCTTAAATAATAGAATTATCTATATTTGTTGAATGCGTATTCCTACCTTCAAAGAATCTATTACATTAAGAAAACTTTATCCTTTGATTAAAAATCCAAAACACCTAGTGCTGAGTGTTCCTTGATTAAGTACTAGTATTGACAATGAGTTTAATAGGACAAGCACAAGACATGTCTGGTCTCTTCGAACTCACTATTAACTAGGACCTAATTACCTATAATTTTTGCTCTCTTCTCTAAATAAAAACCATTTCCAAAAATATTATAAAAAAGGTCAAGGAATAGGTTTAAGAGTGCTTCATCTATTGATCATGCCAATAAGTTCCAAAATAAATAGTAACTTACAAAAAAAGAATCAAAGTTCCAACATCAATGATTCATAGCCCAACAAAAGGATATCAACTATCACAAATTAGCACATGGATAAGAAATTAGACATCTTCAACTAAAGAAAGAGAACTAATCAATTAAGAGTAACAATTTGTTAACAAACAATGAAAGGTATGTACAAGTAAAAATCTCTACATAAAATTTAAATCTAATTCTAAAACTCAAGCGAACTTGTTATCAACATGATTAAAAGATGTATCACTCTTAACCCTAGTCGTTGGCCTTTGTTGTAATATTTTCAAATGGTTTGTATCTGACTTTCCTTTTGCTTGTCCTATCACTCACTATTAATACCACTCCTTAATCAAGGAACACTCAACACTTGCTATTTTGGCTTTTTGAGAAAAATGTGCAAGCATAGACAATACATGTGAATTGTTTGACAAAATGCAAATATAGGTGAAAGAGGATAAAAATTTAACTATGCAAAAATTCCATTTTAAAAATCAAAGTATCTTAGTTGGTGCTTTGTAAGAAATTTCCGGACTACTAGCATCAACTTGAAAAGATCCATATTTTCCTTAACATCAATGAAAGAGGATTCACCATCTTCAGTAGCACCCAAATATCATAGGATAAGTACTATTGCATTAAAGGGCACTGTGCATATCAATGAAAAATTATTTAGTTACTCATAATATAAAAATAAAACCTAGGATACCCAAATCTTTCTAAAGAAAAATAGAATTAAGAATTAAGTGTTCCCATACAAATTCAAAATCTAAAACCAACTAAGGCTCACTAGGCTAATCAAAATTTTGAAACTAAAATGATATAAAAATAAATGTGCCACACATAAAACTAAATATAGATAAAAAAATCCAAAACTAGTGGAACCAAACTTGGATACTTGAGACCTATTTCATAGGAAACCAAAAAAATGAAATTCATTTCCATGCAATTTAAGCGCATCGAAATTGTATGAATTCAATCCAAACATGTAATGCACATGTGGATGCAATTAAACAACATCAAATTTGGTCAAATGTAGTCCATATTACCCAAAACCCACTTCAATGAAGACTAAGGAAATTGATACACGTCAATAGGACCAGGGAAATGAATACATGTCAGTAAGATAAAAACATGTGAGACCCAATCTTACAAGCCCAACAATAATAACTATTTGGACAGATCTCAAACAAATGAGCCCAATTTTACTCTATTTCAAATAAGTAAATCCCAACTTTAAACCAAAGACTCATTTCAATGGAGACTTGACAAAAGAAACCCATTTCAATAAAATACTAAAATTGAAATATATGAAAACCTATATGGATTAACCCATCTCATTCCAAGTCAAAGAAAATAATGAAATTAAATGCAATTTCTTGTTCATATGATGGGATACCATTCCAGTGTAGGTCTAACAAATGAGATACATTTCAATGGATTTGGAATTCATAAAAACTTACTCCACTATAAAGAAAAAAAAAAAAAACATTTTATGAGCTAGTGAAGTTTTAGAGGGTTTGGCCTACCTAAATGGGTGTTGCACAAAAAAAAAAAATTCAATTGAATCCAATTAAGTGTAACATATGACATGAATAAACATGGCTATTTCCACTAGAATTGAAATACGTACTTGCATTTCCAAAAATAGAACTCCATTTTAATAGGATAAGATTACCATGTGAAATGAAAGAAAAGAGGTGCACCAAAATTGATTAACAAAATGATGAACCTAATTTCACTAGTGTTTCATTCAATTATGAGGGTTATATTATGCAAATGAGCTACGAAAATCAATCCTAACCCAAATACCAACAAAAAGGAAAGTTTTAAGAAGGTCAAAAATGTTGTGTACCTATTGGAAAAAGTGTTTTTTTTGGGTGTCAGTGGGGACACCCAAATCCTAGTCAGAGACTATTAGAAACCTGGAAATAAATCATGTAGCTTAGTTTTCATGATTTGACAACTTTCTTGACAACTTTTACAATTTTCCTTTCCAATTCGATCTTCAACCTAATACTTGCAAATACACATGAAAGGAGAGACAAATGTTGTTTGTTAGGGAATAGGGGTATGTCTCGATCAAACCTCCTTTTGGTAGTTAAACCTTGAAATGAAACAATGCATAAAAGAATGATGAATGAACAACAATGCTACAACTCACCACACCTTAATTGAAACCTTGGAGTACAAATCAACAATCTTACATGAAGTGGCCTTAATGAAAGTAGATCTTGATCATAACACTTCATTAGAAACAATGCATTGAATATGCTTGATTTGATCTTCAATGCTACATCAACACATTAGCTTAACAACATGAATGATGCACTAAATATTTGACATGATAGGACTCTTTATTGCTACAATAAACTTCTTTAAATGTGCCCTTGAATGCCTTAGTAATACTCTTGAATGCTCTATAATGCTCTCTTGAAAGTGATTTTAAGATAACTTGAATTTGCTAAGCGAAACTAAGTGAAATAGCCTTGTATTTACATATAACTTAAGATTAAATCCTGAAATTCAAATAACACAAGCCAACATCAAATATATGATTTGAAATCATTAAAACACCACCAAAAATATTTCCTGGGGGGGTCCTAGGTCTAAGTGAGGACCCATTCACCATAGGGCTAATGGGTCCTAACACACTTAACTAAGACACACTTCAGGGGATGTTAAATGTTATGTGAAAATAGGGTCCTAAGTCACTAACCTAGGACACATACCTTGTAAAATTAAGTGTTGTGTAATACCATTTATGAATATCGGATTTTATCCCTTAGAATCTACAATTAAATAGGCTTGGATTTGAATTAAATGGGTCAATTAAAGAAAATTAACCTCAATTAATTAATAAAGCTCTAGATTAGTGTGAAAGTGGAAAGATACACTTTACAACACCCTAAATAAGGCACAATTAAATCCATTTAGTTAAAAATGGTCCTAAACTTAATGTGAATGTGTGAAATACATTGCAACACTAAATCAAGGCATAATTAGCCGATAGGCTATTTGTGAACTTTGTCCGAAATTTTCGTCAACCTTCCCAGTTTTTTACTTTTCCGGTTCGGCTCCTAATTGAAAAAAAGGTTGGGGATTTTTTAATTTTATATTTAATACACTGCAGCATTTTTCTTTGTGTATGGCAAAACGCTAGAGGCGGTGTCAATATTTATCGAGGATTTCTGACAAGCATACCAAATATGGGTGTTGTGCGTTCAACCACTGATCGCCACCATTTGCATGTATTGAAGGGCATAATTAATCGTTTAGAAATGTTAATAGGAAATTGCGCCTATTCCCAGCTCTAAAAGTTCACTATCAGGAAGCCTTTTTGAAAGTCCCCCATTTTCCCCAGATTTTGCATCTAATTCGTCTCCTCCACCGCCTCTGTTAGAAAATGGTACCCATGAGATCGATCTTCATCAATTCTGGGTCAAGTTAATTGATTTTTAAACTTCAGATGTTTTGTTTAGATGATGCATGGATTTTCTGAATGCGGTGAGTATTTTCAGGTCACAGTGACAAAGAACATAGAGGAGCGGAACAGAAGACTTGAGAATCTGTGTTGGAGAATATGGCATGTTAGCTGCACTGTGAAGAAGGTGAGCCAAATACCCATTTGAGGGAGACACCGCTTCCGCGTGAAGGTGGGATATGACTTCCTTAAAAGGCTTTGTTACTACGTTCCAGTAAAGGGTTTGCAGTCGTTGGCCGATTTCATCAACTTTGAAGAGGAATAGAGTGGAAAGCAACGCCAACCTTTTTGGAGCGATAGTGGATTTTGGACCAATGCAGATAAGCCCGTTTTTCTGGTACTCTTTTTAAGATAATGGGGTAATGTCGAGGGTTCCAAAAATTTAACAAACCCTTTCACCAGTATATGGAGGTTTAGTGATAGGAGAATATATTCTTCATTTTGTTGAAAAAGAATATAAAAAATGAAATATAAGAATTTCACGTTAGCAGGTTTGCCGTCGAGGGTCACCTTATTAAGAATCTCTATATATGAGCTCAAAAATACTGAGGAAATTAGAATTAATAAGATTTTGGGGGGTTTCAATCATGGGTGTATGCCTGTGAATTGCCATTTTCAAGCATTAGGGTTTTCAGCTTTTGTTGAAAATAATGAACGCTAAAAAACATTATGTATAGAATTCTTTAATGTAAAAAATGGCAGGTTTTTGGGTTTCGTTGAACTTGAATTTTAGATTACAGGCACTGTAGTTTATGAAATGAGTTGGGGTTTTGACGTTGAATTTTAATTCTTTTAACATTATTATTATCACTTTCAATTATGGAGCCTATGTTTCTAGAGATAATATTAGGGTCTAAGCTTTGTTCAATTTGGAATCTTTTTGCTATGGGAAGATAATGTTAGGTTTTTGAGGCTCTGATCAATTAAGAGATCCTGTGAGAAGATTTTGAAGTTTTGTACCTTTTTTCTATTTATGTAAGGTAATGTTAGGGTTTTGATCTTCTTTGGAATCCTAAAGATATTGAAAAATGTAGGGTTCAAGTAGTGGTGGTAGTGGGCCTCTGCCTTTTCTGACGAAAACATTTGATATGGTAGATGATGTGTAACGAATTCTATTGTGTCGTGGAGCCATGGGAATAATATTTTGTTGTATGGAATCTGACTGAATTTTCGCAGCTCAATACATATGTGAGTGCAATTTCTTTCAGAGTTAATTTATGGTTGTACAGTTAATACTTTGTATGTCTTTTAAGCCAAATTCACAACGTTTGTGGTTTCATACAATAATTTACTGTATACTTAGAAAAAGAGTGGAGTAATTCACATTTTGTGGCTTTCAAGGCTTTCAAGTTTTGAATAAAATAGGATAAGTTAAGATTAGTTTCAAGCTCCTGTAGGCTTGCAGTGTTATTTTATTTTCTTCAGTGGTATGCCCTGTCAAAGTTCATGTTTGCAAGGAAAAATGGTCCTTTGATTGACTTATTTGTTTTCAGTTTATTGACTTGAGTCTCATTATTGAAAAATAGTGTACTACTAAATAGATGCATGCCTACAATTTTTGTAAGGGTTAATTTTTTGCCTTTTTCTTTTTAATATGGATGATTTAAGTGTTTTTAAATTTGTGCAATTGTTTAATATGTCAAAATTCAGGTTAAGCAATGTGAGTAACAAAAGATAATAACAAGAGGCTTTTAATGTCCTTTATGGCAATTTGTAATATTCTTTTATTTTGGGCAACGATATATTCTATCAAAATTCCTGTTTGGACGAAAAATTTGTGCATCTATTCACTTCATTGGTTTCAATTTATGAATGCAAGTAATTGAACCTTCTCTTAAATTCTTAATGTTGTAAAGTGGTTGAGTACTGAATACATGCACAATTGCAATGATTTTAACACTTTTTGTTTTTGGTATAGTGTTTTTAGTATGAAATAATTTGTAGTGTTTTATTTTTGTACAATTTTTTACCCTATCAAAATTCATGTTAATGACTTTCAAGTCCTTTAGGCCAATTTGTAGTGTTTTTTAAATACTGGGCAATGACTACATAACAAGCGGTATTCGAAATCTATCTACCCTTTTCCCAATTATTTTATCAACCACTTTATTAGAGAAGTTTAATAGATTCTTGATTGTGAATTTCCCTTGGTGTTTTTGTTTTCATTAATAAATGTGAATGATGTGTTGTAATGGGAGTACAAGTAATTGTGCTATAGTTTCAATTTGTGATATACGTATTGATCAAAAAATTGATTCAGGGATATTTTGTGGTTTCGTTTGATAAATACAAATTATTTGTACCACTCTTAGTTATTTGCAATAATCAAAACTCAGTTAAAGGAAAAATCGGCTTGGTAATTTGCTTTTATGTTTTCATTTGTGACTGAATAGTCTTACATTCTTTTTTCTAATTTTGAGCTGTAATTTATTCTTTTAAAATTCATATTTAATAAACAATTGAATATAAATTGAGTTATTCACCATTGTTATTAATTTTTTAGTATAGGTGGTTTGCTCTGCTTATATTGCAATAGATAATAAAGAACCTATGGAGTAGCTGGTACCCTGAGCTTCCTTTACAAAGCTACATAGATCAGGGAAAAGATTTCTTGCCCATTATGGAGAGGTGAGACTAGGTTTTTATTGTGGTCAGGACTGGGAAAATTCGTCCTCTCAATCCCTAGTTCATCGAGAGTACTTTCGAATGGCAGAAGAAAATGATTTTTTTGGAGAGTATTTTACGTTGGGCATGAGAAAAATGTATTTCCAAATTTCCACTCATATACCCAGAAGAATTCCATTTAATAGAAATCTAGACACAAAATACTTGTCAGACAGCTCACAAGATTTCCATTTAGTAGGATATTGTGTCTAGATTTTTATGTTTCATTTGCCTACTATGAACTACGAAATATGACATTATTATTTTCATTCTATGTGAAAATTGGTTCTCTAGATTATCAATTATGCAATGCAATATTTTGTTTTGAACTTGAAGATGGAGTTTTTTAAGTAAATAGTAATACATAGTTTATCAGTAATGTTATGTAGTTGAAGAAAAGCCTTAGCATAGAGAAATTTTGCCTGAGATTTATTATGATCATTTGTTATTTTGTAGACCTAGCTTATAATCCATAGTTCTTGATGATGTTTTTCATGAATTTGGGAATAATTTGCATTTGTCATCATCCTGCAACAACAATGTTTAAGATCATAAAAGAGATGCTTCCCCCCAATGTACGTGTTGCAAGAAATTTCCAGGATCTTCTCGTTGAGTGTTGTGTTGGTGAGGGTTTTAAATCCTTATATAAAACATGATTATGATTCTCTTTTTCACATGTTGGTCCATGTTAAATATAAAACAGTTAGCTTGCAAGTACAATGAACATTATATGGAAAATTGAATAGGATCTTTGTTGGTTCATATTCTTATTTGATATGATTATTTAAGGAATGCTTTTTAAAATATGGAGGATAGGGGCCTTGCAATTCTTGAATCATTTACTGCTACTTATGTGTATCTACCATTATAGATGTTATCAATCTGCTATTGTCAGAGTCCAATGAAGTTTGTGGCAAAGAGGAAAAACGCGCAATTGCACCTGAGCATGTTTTGAGAGCCTTGGAGGTTAGTTCCCAGATAGGCAATACTATTGTTTATTGATGTTAAGTATGTCAATTAAGGACAACTGCCAGATTTTGTTCCTAGAGACCAAGGACCATAGACTTGTTTTAATTTTCAGGACATTTTTTGTAATGTAGAACTTTTCCCTTGTGTTCAAATACGCTTGCTTTATCACAGGTTTTAGGATTTGGGGATTGATATGTTATATGGAATACTGATCAGATTTGTCAGTTTGTCTTATGATACATTTACTTGTCTTGTTTTTCTCATCAGGACTCTCCTAAAGTTGGGCAATGGTTTGTTCATCGATTTTATGATTATCCTCCCTTAGCATAGCTAATTTTCCTGTATTCAAAAAATGACTTATATGACAAAATTTAATCAATTAAACTTTCATTTGGAGGCTTCTTCAATATTGAAATTCTGGATTATCTGCTTCATTTCTTCTCTTCTTACTAGGAGGAAAAAATTGGCTTAGCTTAACCTGTCAGATGATCACGGTCATTTTTATGTGAGGTTTCTGCTTAACTTAGTCAGATGATCCGTCATTTTTATATGAGGATTCTGCTTAACTTGTCAGATGATTGCACGACCATTTCTTAAAACTTTCAGATGAATCTACAATCCTTTGCTAAAGAACAGATTGTTTTAGCTGAGCACTTATGCAATCTACATTTCCTTCTATGGTCAAAACAAGTGTCTGTTCTAATTGTCCATTGATTTTAAGATTGTATGCCCCAAGCATAGACAACTATAGTATGTCAATAGCCTGAATGTGTGAGAAAATTAATAAGCATTAAAATCCTACATTGGTTTTAGCAGGCTCTCTCTATTTTGGAATCCTAGAGAGAATGCTAAAGCAATTTATTTTTTTCTTTCATTTAGACCTTGTTGTTTTCTTCTCTCAAAAGCAGAAAATTTATTCTCGTTGCCTTTGACTTGCCTTATGATCAGTTAGTTTTATTTGATAATTCACATAAAATTGGTCGGTTTAACATGTTTAAGAAAACTATTTGTTGGATGCTTTTATGCTTACTGAAAAGGGGGGATAAATTATACCATCTACATTTGACTCAGCTTATGATCACTATCATATTTAGCCGATAGGCTTATTGTATGTACTTTGGTCAAAAATTTTGTCAGCCTTCCTGGTTTTTAACCCTTCCGGTGTCCGGCTTCCAGTCAGAAAGGAAGTTTCCCGCCTTCTTCAACTACCATTGTCATCTTAATGTTGGCATAGAAAAATTTCTTAGCAAGCAACCTTTGTGCCTTACACATTCCTTTTCATGGGTGCCTAGATTTTAAGATCTCACTCTGGAGTTGCATTGCCTTTCAAATCTGATCTTTTGTTTTATTTTTTCTCTGTAATATTTGTAATTTAAGTGCTTTAATCAATCTGATCTGTTAATTTTGTCTTGCTGAAGATTTGTGGGATTGCAAGCCTCAAAATTTTTGGCAGTTTGAATTGGGTTGACTCCATCGAATTCTTCATATTCCAAGCGGGTTTGTGAAAATTGTTTTAGGTTGGGTACTGTTTTTGGAAAACTTTGATTTTGTAGGGTTTGTAGAAACTCCTTCCTTTTGCAAACTTTTAATCATTAATTTCGTTGGGTTTGTGGGGCTTCACTTTTTTTCAAGTATTCTGTATTTTTCTTTGAGATCTCAGTGTCTGATGGTTTGGGCAGGATCGTCTTTTCTTGTTTCGGTTGTATTGCTTTAACGATTAGGATTTGTGTACAATTTGTGAAAATTGGATAGATTTTTCAAGGTATCTGTGCTTGCTTCTATTGAGATCTTATTATTTTCCTTGGGCTTCGTTGTTTTTGTTGTCGAATGTTGTTTCTTCTTTCGGTCTTTTGCTTTTCTTGGTCATTAATTCGGCGAATTTGTATTAATCTTCCTTAGAAGAACCGAACAATTAACCAAAATTTAACGGAAATCCCAAGGGTAACAGAATGAAGGCATATGTTTTCTAGCTAGATTGTTGATAAGTATTGCTCAGTTTTTGGATAGTTGAATTGCAAAATTCTATTTTAAATCAACATTAGGCGAAGAGCTTTCAACTCTAACATAATCTTGAATCAAAATCTTCACTCGCGGACGTCTCATACAAGATCTCTATTTATTCAAGAGTTTGGAATGAAAAATGGATTCAACACAGCTGTTTTTCAAATAGATTCACCGAAAAGGGTTTGCACTGCTTAAATTTCTCTAATATTTTGGTTTGCTGCTTGAATTTTTATAGATTCAGGAAGAAATCATCCTTCTTTTCAGTTAATGTGTCACCTGCAGTCAAATCTGTTCAGTGGACTGGATTTAGCCATAATTTTATAAAATTGGGGAATCTTTTGACAAAGGATTTGCATTACAAATGTTGAGAACCTGAGATCTCTCTCCCGATGACGATTATGTGAAGAAAATCCACCGTGCTGCAACAGACCTGCATGAGTTACTGGATGTGCAAGCTTCAATCGGTGGTAGCACAGATTCGAATCCCATGCAAATCATCATTCAAGTAAAAGGAAATTGACTACTCAGAAGGTAGGGATAGACAACAAAGATTATGTCAAGCCCGTCTTAAAGAGAAAGCATGTATCAGTCGATGAGAGAACAGTGGTAGAGAATATTATGTCCTACATGCATCATGCATCAAAGAAGCAGAAATTACCCACAGCTTCTGTAGAGAAAAGTGTTGTTGTTCGATTGCCATCACATTACAGAATTTTGAGTCTCAGGATTTGGAGATTCAAGCAAAAAAAATTTAATTTCTAGGGGTCTAAGACAGAGTTCTCACGAAGAAGTTGAGGAAGATGCACACAATAATGACTTTCATATCACCTCAAAAGCTAGGGATTTAATTGAATACTACGATGAACGCATACCTGGTAAGAGTTTGCACATCCATTCAAAATTTACTTCTGATACCGAAAGCCTCTTAAGTGGTAGAGGGTATAAGAACAAGTCTATTGATTGGCCACATAAAATTGCTCAACCCGGGTTGTCTGTTGAAAGGTTGGAAGCAAGGCCACTTTTACAGAAAACAATGATTGGTAATCAGGACTTGAAGGACAAATATGATGGTATTGTTAGGCATGAAAGTTATGGTTTAAGATCTGATGTTTCTTGTGAAGAGTCTCAAGATGTTGTTCTTGGAGATGAGTTGGCAGGGCTCATTTTCATGTGTAATGATCAACAGAGGGTTAATTGTTTTAGGTACAAGGTGTTTGGTATGCCCAGAGCAAAGTTGAGACTTTTAGACCATGTAAAACCAGGTACTAAATTATTTCTTTTAGAGTATGAATCTAGACAGCTTTGGGGCATATTTGAGGCTGCTTCTTACCCTGGAATTGAGCTTGAGAATGACTTCCCCTTAGAGGTATGCTAAGCCTCAACCTTTTTCTGTTAAATATGTAGATGGTTTGTACGTTCTAGCAATTGTTATGTTATTAGAGACGAAAACAATCTTTGAGTGCCCTGCCAAGAGTTTCTATGAGTTTTACAACTTGAGACTATGAATTGTTTACCCTCGCTTAGGAAATAAGTTGTTTTGTCAAATTATAATTATTAAGGCAAATACTTGGGTATTGCAGACTTCGTACCCAATGTTTGGTATGCCCAAAGCAAAGTTGAGACTTTTAGACCATGTAAAACCAGGTACTAAATTGTTTCTTTTTTAGTATGAATCTACAGCTTTGGGGCATATTTGAGGCTGCTTCTTGCCCTAGAATTGAGCTTGAGAATGATGCCTTTAGAGGATCGGAAGTTGACGTCTCCTTATAGGTATACTAAGCCTCAACCTTTTTCTGTTAAATATGTAGATGGTTTGTATGTTCTAGCAATTGTTATGTTATCAAACACAAAAAAAGTTTTTGAGTGCCTTGCCAAGAGTTTCTATGAGTTTTACACGAAGTTATTGGTTCCAGTTCGGGGACGGGAACCTGGTATGTGGGTATGTGAATTTTTTTTAGGGGTTTGGGTACATATGGGTACGTGTGTGTGTATATATATATATGTATTATATATACAAAAAATTAAGAGAAATATACATAATTGTAAAACTAAATTATTTCATAGTATGATACTTGATCATTGATCAATGCCAAATGCTAATTGATAGTTGAAAAATATTCAAATAAAGGCTAAATCATATCAAGATGTCGTATACGTCTATATTCACAATTCCAATGCAAATCATCACAATTACTGAATTACAAAATATAGTTCATGAAACATGATTCAATGTTAATTGTTCAAGTGTTCATCAATCATCAAAAGGATTCTCAAAAAAATCATCGTGATTTGGATTTTCAGTGGCTTCAACTTCAAGATCATAATCATTTGAACCCAAAGCAGATCCAACACCATGTGGTATCTCATCAATATCATCCACATTATCCATAGTGGCTCTAGCAAGATCATGAATGGTTGCATCCAAGTCAGCAGACTCGGGTGCTACATCCCAAAGCCTCACTACCCCCTGCTTGTATTGAGGATCTTTATGTGACAAAAGACGCAAATTGGAATGGATATACACCAAGTCTTCAGCGCTTTTTGCAGCCAACCAATTACGCTTCACTAAGTGGATAAAGGAGTATGTACTCCAATTCCGTTCAACAGCGAAAGAGCTTGCAACCTGGAAAGAAAACCAACAAAATTAAAAATTAAAGATGCAAGATAAATTCAAGAATGTTGAGTGTTAAATTCTACAATAAAAGTGGCAAAAAAAAAGAAACAAACTTGTGAGAGGATCTTGATTGCAAGAGGTTGGAGGTTAAAGATCCTACACTTGCTTCATTAAGAGCAAGCTCTAGAAGTAAGAAAAAAAGAAGTCTAAAAGAAATATATGATCAAGATCAAGAGAATGTAGATATGTGTTCAATTTTGCTTTATTCTCTCATGATCCAATATATTTTAAAGAAGCAGTGAAAGAAGATAATTGGATAAAAGCAATGGATGAAGAAATGGATTCTATTGAAAAAAATTAAACATGGGAGTTAGTGGATCTACCCGAAGGTAAAGGTTCTATAGGAGTTAAATGGGTCTATAAGACTAAGTTTAATGTTGAAGGTAAAGTTGCAAAATATAAAGCTAGATTAGTTGTAAAAGGTTTTTCACAATAGTACATGATTAACTATAATGAAACATTTGCTCCAGTTGCTAGACTTGATATAGTTAGGATTGTTTTAGCAATAGCTGCACAGAATAGTTGGAAAGTTTATCAAATGGATGTAAAATCAGTTTTCTTGAAGAAGAAGTTTATGTTCAACAACCTCCAAGATATGAGGTATATGGGCATGAAAATAAAGTGTGTAAATTGAAAAGAGCACTTTATGGTTTGAAACAGGCACCGAGGGCTTGGTATAGTAGGATTGATTTATATTTGATAAGTAATGGATTCAATAGAAGTAACAATGAGCCCACATTGTATACACAGACCAATGAACAAGATCAAATTTTGATTGTGAGTCTATATTTTGATGATTTAATTTTCAATAGAGATTTGTATGTAGACATGCTCAAGTCAGCGTTAATGAAAGAGTTTGAATTGATAGATTTAGGCTTAATGAGATATTTCTTAGGCATTGAAATTGTTCAATATGATAAAGGAATCTTCATTTGTCAGTCTAAGTATGTGAAGTACGTATTGAGAAGATTTAGAATGTTACAAAGTAATCCAACATCAACTCTAGTTGCTACATGAACAAAACTTAGCAAAGAGGATAAAGGGTCAAATGTTGATCCAACTATGTTTAAAAGACTTGTTGGAAGTCTAATGTATCTTATAGATACAAAGTCAGATATCATGTATGGAATTAGTTTGATCTCGAGGTTAATGGATTCACCTTGATTCTCACTGGCAAGTTGGAAAGAGAATACTGTGATATGTTGCAGGAACAACATGATATGGAATTTTATATCCAAAACTAATGATTTTAATTTGGTTGGTTACACTGACAATGATTTTGCAGGTAGCATAGAGGACAAGAAAAGTACTTTTGGACACATTTCATTTTGAATCTGGAGTTGTCTCATGGGCATCAAAGAAACAACCCATAGTAACAATTTCATCAGTTGAAGCAGAATATGTAGCTGCAACTACCACATTATGTCAAGCAATATGGATGTGTCAAGTTTTATCAGATTTGTTGCATAATCAAGAAGAACCAACAACAATCTTTTGTGATAACAAGTCAGCAATTATGGGGTTCGCCCCGCAGCCCGAACAGTCAGTATGGTTGAGCTAAGGCTTTGGGTTCGTCCCATATAGGTCCAAGGTTCGATTCACGCTGGCCGGGTTAATCCGGAGGAGTTCTGTTGCGAGCTCGGGGCTTCTCCCCAGGGGAACTAGTTTCGCCTTGGCTTGCCCCACCATCACCCCAACTCGGCAGCAAAAGTAAGCCCGAGGCAAGGTATGGTGGGAATCGCTAGGCCTTGGTTGGAGATACCTCCTGAGTATCAAAAAAAAAAAAAAGTCAACAATTGTATTATCAAAAAATCACATTTTTCACAAAAGAAGAAAACACATTGATATAAGGTACCATTTCATCTGAGGGTTGGTCAATGATGGAGAAATCTACCTTAAATTTTGTAGATCTGAAGATCAACTAGAAGAAATTTTTACTAAGGCATTACCAAAGGAAAATTTTGAGTACCTATGACAGACTAGGTGTTACTGATGTTGAAGCCATTAGTGGGGCGGGTGCATGAAGTTGGGTACCAATTTGCTAGCCACTTTTGAATTTTTTTTTACAAAACGTGCTCGCGTTATTTCGTGTTAAAAACAAAGAAAAAAGTGAAATTATTTGCCTTGGAATACCAACCCAAAGGTTGGAGGGCATTCCCAACAAGGCCACAGACGTGTTTTTGCAAATTCTACAATTTTTCACATAATCGGGTCCGTGCTCACCATTAAGATTGCATCTAGTTAAATATCGACAAAATCGAAAACATGGGTAATATTCGGTTCTCTCTTAGGTATCCAACAATGTAATTTTTTTCACCTTTTGACAATGTTAAGTCTTTCATCCATAATTTCTTTTGATTGTATGTCTGTTTTTTGGTAAAAAGCAGTGTTTGATTTTTTTTTGTTATAAATTAACCGTTCATCAAAATTTCAAATAAATTACATTTTTAGAAATTAGACTCCATTCTACAAATTTAAAAAAAAAGAAAAAAAAATTCATTTATTTTCAAAAATTTAGGGGGAGCACGGCCAAAATTTTATTTTTCAGGAAGTGTCCACTTAGAAAATTAGTAAAAAATCAAATATTCATTAAAAAATTATCAGAAAAATTGTGCATCAACTAAATACTGTTAGCTAATTTCTGACCGTAGCGATTTTAAAAATACTACAAAAAAATTCACTGTGCTTAGGTCGTACAAGAGTTGCTATGTTATGTTTTTTCTAACAAAAGCAACACCAATTTGTGTACATCCCTCTTTTGAACCCCTTAATCTCAACCATTTTCAAAATAAATTAGTAGCTTAGAAAGTAGACTCGAAGTACTTCGATCCTTGTTTTTTTTCTATCGCAAAATTTTGAGTGTAACTATCCTCAATTTCATGCCCAAAGTTAGCATTTCCTGATTTCAAAAAAAAAGTGGCCACTTAAGCCCCCTTTTTGGGAACCATCTTGGTGCACTTACCTGGTCAAAATTAAAAGGGAGTGTTGGAAGTAATTTCTCCACCGATGAGGTTTGACCACAAAAATAAATTTGATCTTTCCGACGCATTCTGCAATATGCATTTACTCCATCTGCAATCACATTTACTCCACCTTCAATCAACTTGACTCCAACACCCTTAATCTGATTTCTCTAGTGGATTCTGTAATCTATTTTTTGCACTGTTTGCAATCAAATTTTGACTTATCTTTTGCAGCTATCACTTTCCACGCAAGGAGTTCTTATCTTATCTTATCCACCAAGTAATGTTTAAATTGCCTTTATGCAAGTATAGATAAAGTTACTTGCCAATGTAATAGTTAGGAAAATATGATAGACATGCAGATTTGATAAATCACAAATATCTCTTTGTAGTTTGTAATAGCAAAACAACAATATATATTTTGTATGTTGTAGCATATGTTTGTCTCATTTATTTTGTCTCAAGTTTGTTGTTTTTCTATGTACTGTCCTTTGTTTAGCCTAGAGTTTCGTTTAGATATGTCGTAGTAATTCTTCATCGGTTGCTCAGGCTAAGATGCAAAGAACCCTCATTCTAATTTGGTTCGTTGTACATCTACGAAGCAAATGCAATTCTCGTTGTAGATTGACGATTATGAGAAACCTAATAAACAATTTTCCCCATCTGAATAACAAAGAAAAAGAAAAGAAAAAGAAGTTGAACATAGCGATTGATTCAGAGGGGGAGTGAATGGAAGATATTTTTCCTCAGAGAGAGTCCCACAATGCGTGCACAACATTAGGTGGGATCCATTGCAGATTTTGGAAAATTTTGTTTGCATCAAAATTGGTCTTGATCCATCTATGGGATTTGGTGTTTTAAGGTTTTAACTCTTGCCAAAATTTGAAAACGGGCAGAATTGGAAAAGAAGGCTAAAAATGTGAAAGAGGGAAATGCGGAAGCAATATTCTAACTAAGAATTGATCCAAGTATCCAGAGAGAAAATGAAAATGAGAAGGCACACTTCCATCAATAGAATAAAGTAGAATGGAATGTGGGTTAATGAAATTTTTCTGATGAAAAATTTCCAAGCAAATGCAATTGTCAAATTTAAAGCCAAATTCCGCAACCTTTGTTAGCATCCTCCCTACCCATGTCAAAATTCAAGCTTTGGAACAATATGGACATCCATTGAAGAATAAGGGATAGATGAAATTTGTCAAATATAGTCGCAACTACCCTAGTAGACATGCATGCAAAAAGTGAAAGCATTAACAAGCCACACTGTTTCATAGAATACCTAAAAAAATATGCCATCTCATGGACTGCAATGATTCCAGGGTATATGTACAAAATAGATTTGTGGAAAGGCTTTAGAAACTTTCAAGAAAATGTAATTGGCATGTGTGAAGCCAAATTACACAACCTTCGCAAGTATCTTCCCTCCTTGTGCCAAAATGGGAGCTTTGGAACAGGGCATGGACATCCATCAAAGCACCATAGAAGGATGATTTTTTTTAGATAATTGTAGTTGGAAATTCTCTTGTATGCATGTATCCAAAATATGTAAGCGTAGAAAAGGCACGTGAATTGTTTGACACAATGCCTCAAAGGGAGATTATCTCATGGAATGCAATGATTGTAGGGTACGAACAAAATGGATTTTTTAAAAGGCTTTAGAAACTTTCAAGCACTTACAATTGAGTATCACAATCAACCTAATGCACTTGCAAATGAGTATAATTTATCATACAAATTTTGCATGATTTGAAGTGTTCCCGCGCTTCGAAATGGCAAGACCCGTTGAATCTCAATGCACCCTGATTGTTGGTAAAATTTGCAAATCTATAATCCAACATCCACCAGTTTCTATTAACAAACCTCAAATTTATTCCCACAGATTATACAAGCCATCACATGTAGGGAGATTTTTTGGTTTTCATGGAACATGATGTATAAATGTTAGAATTTACTGACAGAATCAACTTTATTTGAACCATAGTTCTCATAGAATGCATCACCAACAGGAAGGCCCACAAAAATGGAAATTTGAAAAGAAATAGGGTGAGAAATGTTTGATAGAATTCCTCGAACAAATTTGCCTCATGACATGCCATTGCACAATCTAAATTTGTTATAAAAGTTCTACAAATTTCCAAAAAACTGAAATTGGTAGGTGTAAAGCAAAATCTCATAAAAAAAGCATTCTACCCACATGTGCAAAAGTGGGAGGGTTGGAACATGGTTTGAACATTTAGTGAAGAATAAAGTGCATTTTTTGACAATTGGTACTACCCATTGCACACCAAGGTGCTTAAAATTAGATGATTATTTGTGTGGACAATAACAGTGACTGGGGTTTCCATGATTAAATAATTACCATGCACTTTCCATGATTAAATCTTAGAAATTTAGATATTGATCTTAAAACAATAATTTAGCTTTTCAAGAAAAAAAAATGAAAAATTGAAGTAAAATCCCATCACTTAAACTATGATGGGTTTGTAGATAGTTATTAAGAGGCCCTTAATTATCTAGGTCAAAAAAGCTAATTATTTATAGTAATGATTTTTTAATTTCCACATTAATTTCTAATTAGACAACTAATCATGGTATTAACCTTTAGACCTTTGGTAAAGTATCTCCAAAATATTGGATGAAATATTTCCTATCTAAATCTCAAGCATTCCTAATAGTGACGTCTTCTATATTAATAATAAATCTTAATAAGGTATAGATAATAAATTTAACAAGCTGGTAGTATGATAGTGTTTATTTAAGGGACAAAAAAAAATCATGATCCTTAATCTTTTAGGTTTACATAATAATGATAAAACAAGTTTCTATTTATTAGATTTTATGTGGTTCACTTGGCAAGCAAGTTAAAATCATTTATCTTTTTGGTGGAAGTGGGTTGATATGGTTAATCATCTAGCTTTATTCTAAGGATTAGTTCTTTTCTATCCATGCATTGATTCATGAAAAATATGGACCAGATCGTTATGCTTAAGATGTAATATTATTTATTGTAAAGAAAGAAAAAAATGGTTTTGGTGGGAAACTTGGTTAGGAAGCTAGAGAAAAATAGCTCATAAAGCTATTATTGGGTGGAGAGGGATTGCTCAAAAATTTTATAGTATACTTTAAGAAGAAAATTTCCAACCAAATATGGAAAATTTAGTCAAGTACATGAATGGTGCTCCCTATTTTAGAGTTAGGGAGGTCCTGCCCAACTTGCTCCTTAACCTTGGTTAGTCTTGTAGGTGCTAAAATATAATTGTTTTGGATATCTCTCATTTGTGTAACAATGGTATCCTTGGCTTAGGTACTTATCAAGTCTCCATGATGATATTGAATATTTCATGAACTTGACAAAACTTATTTTTCCTATTATTTGTAGAACTTTTATTGCCTCAAGAAAAGTAAAATATAATTCATAAAGAGAGATAAAATTTGCTAGGACAATAAAATTTGAATTGTCTCTCAATTCCTTAGATGTAGATACCCATCAGTATCGGGAGGTGAAGGAGGATCCAATGGAAATCCTTCCCCCTCTCCCCTCATAGTTTTCCAAAAGTAATATAAATGAAAAAACTATAATAGGGATATGTTAGGTCTTGCATAATTTACCTTGACCACCTTAGATACTCGACATAAAAATAAGGAAATGAGTAGTTTAATCTTTAACAATTAATGAGTATGTGTGAGGAGGGGCTAGGGTGAATTTCCCCTCCCCATCATTTTAAGATTGGTTCTATTCTAGTTTATGTCATGTCCTTTTGAAGACACTTTATGTTCTTTCTATCCCTATCTATCCCTCTCTCCCTATCACTCCATATTTCTCTCTCTCTACTTCTCCCTCCTCCCTCTGTCCCTCCATCCCTCTCTATTTATTTATATATCTATCACTCGCTATCCCTCCCTTTATATATCTCTCTCATGTACACACACACTCCCCATTTCTCCCTCTTATCTCTATCTCTATTTGTATCTTTAAAAAAAATTCTATCACTATTTCCACGTTAAGCATATCTTTCTATCCACATCTTTCTCTACCTCTATCTCCTGATCTCTTTTTCTATCTCCATATATCTATATCTTTGTCTATACCTCTCTATCTCCCTATATCATCATCTATCTCTATCTCTCCCTCTCCCTCTCCCTCTTCATATATTGAAATATCTCTCTCCCTCTCTCCCCCCTCTTCTCTCTCCCTCTATCTCTATCCCTCTCTTGTCTCTTCCCTCTTGTCTCCCTCCCTCTCTATCTATCCCCATCTCCTTGCTCCCTCCCTCACTCTATCTCTATCCCTATCCCCTATCTATTGTTGGAATATTCCAGAAGTATCTATTTTTGGAATATTCCATCATTCGTACAACACCTAGGATAGATTGTTTATTTTGTTTATTTTGTTATTGTCTATTAGTGTGGCATAGGATATGGTTGCATATTTGGTTAGACGGTTGAACCCGTAAGTGCTATTTTAAAGCACATAGTTCACCGATTATTTGGAGATTGTAATAAGCAAATTAATAAAATATTATACTTGATTTTCTCTCATATGGTATGAGAGCAAAGAGAAAATCTTGGGCCGTGAGGTGTGTTGTTGAATGCGCATGACCTGTGAGAATATTGAGAAAGGCAGGAGTTCTTCCTTGAGGCGACATCCTCAAAATCCCACTTGTGTTCCGTGATCGGCTATTGGCAGGATCATGCAACGCATTTCATATTGATTGGCAGATGTAGGCCCACGTGAGATCTGTGCCTAGCGTGCCCTCATTTTTGTTTTTGAAGGCGTTCTTTTCCATCGTTTGGAGTGCATGTATTGTTGCAGATTTACGCGCTTTACACTGGGAAGCGCCTGAAGATCGATCTTAATCTCTCTCATTGATCTCCTGTATGTGGAGGTCGCGTCCGTCCTTCTCAAGCCACGATTCATCACTTGAGATCACAATCTGGTCTGAGAAGGCAGCCAAACCCGATCTGAATACGAAAAAATTATTTCTTGGCTCAACGACTTTATTATTTCATCGGCTCTCCAAGTTTGGACATCGGGTTCATTCCTTGTTTGAGGTAGGGCTGTCATTGTCGATGGACCCAGCTTGATCAAAGTTTGTTTTGTGGTATTTTATAGAGATAGTTTTCTATCGGCGGTTGGTTTTCTTCAATTGACAGAGCTTTTGACCAGCGCATAGGCCGTGGATTTTGACTGCCTCATGCTTTATTTTGATTGATAATGTTGCAGAATAAAAGAAGATCGGGCCATAGTGGAGTGGGGTGCGTGGCATCTTGGAGCTGCAAGAAATATATTGAATCTACGTATATATTATAGGGCGCTGAGTTGGCTTCAGTCTTAAATGTGCCTTTGTCCCTTTGTGGAGCCTTCAATCCATCTCTGCTCATCGACCTGCCCTTCTTTTTGGATGTGCGACACTGCAATTTGTGAGAAGATCTTATTGCATGGTGCCCAAAACCCTAGTGTTAAGCACCTAAAAACCTCTGTGAGGAATGAATCAGAAATTTTGATGCCTCTATGAAGGATCACGACATTGTTAAAGTCATCACATTAAGCAGATCATGGAAGGCGTTTTTATTGGGTGTGTCCCTTTATAGAAATATTTTGCAGGTTCGAAGGGTGTCCAAGGGTCTTTCCATTGTTGTTGTATTTTTGACACATCCCTCTTTCAGATCTATTATTTTCATTAGATGATAGTTTTTCTCATTGTAAAATTTCAAGAGATCTTTTAGTTTTAGTATTATTTTTAGGCAAGATTATAAATATTTCAACTCAAGCCATATTTTTCCTTTTTAAGATGTTAATTTTATTCTTGAAGTATCCTCTCCTCTGCGGCGTATTGCTGATCTAAGTGACAAGAAACTCAATAAAATAACACCTATATTTTAGTATTGCAATGGCAAGCAATTCTCCAAAATTTATTATGCCAGATTCCCAACTATTGCATGGAAATAAATATTCCACATGAAAGACCAAACTCAAAACTCAAATTGAGTTTGAAGAAATTTGGGATGTGGTCAATAGAACCACAACAAGACATAAAGCAGATGTTGATGAGCAGAAGAAATTTGATCAAGCCGACAAAAAGGAAAAATTCATCATTTTGTTCAATGTATCTGATGAAGTTCAACCTTTCATATGAGACTCATCCATAGCCAAAGATGCATGGGACAAGCTCAAGATGATATATGAGTTGAAGAATCAGAATCAGATCTTGCATTTGTAGAGTCAACTACATGGCCTGAATATGAAGAATGGAGAACAATTGGAATCCTTTCTTAAAAGGATTGTTGAGTTGAGAGCTTCCTTACAAGTATTGGGAGAAACAAGTGATGATGCATTTTTGGCGCCTATTGTTCTACAAGCACTACCTTCAAGCTATAAAGTCTTTGTGACAACTTTGAATGTCATTGAGAAAACACCCACTTTTTAGAAGCTTGTGAATCTACTCCAAAAGGAAGAATCTCTAAGGCATGAACATGATGAGGAGGATCATGCCATGACCACTCACCATAAAGGAAAGAAGCCTATGAAGTGGTCTGGTGGACCACTCAAATTTGGGAACTCATCCAAATCTCATAAAATTTTTCCAATATGTGAAATGATTGGACATGATGTGAAAAATTGTTGGTACAATTCCTTGAACAAAGGATCATCCAACAAATCACATCAAAAGAAGCCATTTCAAAGTGGCAATTCTCAATGGCAGCAAAAGAACACACAAAATAACATGGTGACATTGCTAAAGAAGAAGACTCTTCAAAAGTCAAAGAGGAGTACGTGTTTTCAGCCCACACAATAGAGGATAGTTCATAGTCAACCTCAATTTGGTATGTGGACTCGGATGCTACAAAGAACATAATTGGTTTCTCATATTGAAACCCCATCATGGTAAAGTCTCTCTTGGAGAGTATACCACCTATGATATTCAAGGTATTGGTGACATATCCTTGCAATTTGGTATACATAGGTGTAGGCTCACAAAAGTCTTATATGTTCCTAGACTTAACAAAATTTTCCTTTCTGTTAATCAATTTCTTGATCACAACCTAAGGATAGAGTTTGATAAAAATGATGATAAAAAGGTATGCCCAATCCGTGATAAGTCTAAAAGAGCAAAGATTGTTACAAGTGCTACAAAAATTGGTAAAATATTTAGGCTTGATACAACTGCCAATAG
>VDFB02352106.1:0-45412 GCA_007258455.2 Sequoia sempervirens | reverse complement strand
TGTAATCTTTGATGGAATATTGAGAAATAAATCAGGACTTACCATGCCTTTGATCTAATGTCTCAAAGTTTTATCATTGTTTGTTGTATCCAATAGTCTGTTTTCAATCTACACCTCAAAAAGGCCTTGGTGCCTCCTTGGGAAGTTGGGAGATAAGGTTATTGTACTTTTGTTGTTTCTCGTAGCTTACTTTTAAGCCTACACCTTGGAAAGGTCTTGGTACCTCCTTGGGAATCTTGAGATATAAGTTACCGTGAGGATCATGTTGTGACCATAGTTACGAGACTCGGACTCGGCTCGGAATTGGCTAGGGTGACTCGACTCGGCGACTCGGCAACTCGGACTCGGACTCGGCGCAGACTCGGCAAAATGAAAAAAGTTGAAAAAACCTTAGAAAATTAGAGATTTTTAAAGATTTAAAACTTGTTTCAAGCACCCTTTATTGAATACAACACAAATAAAAGCAAATTTGATCACATACACAAGTATACAATGATCACATAAGTATAAAGTACACAAATTGTAGTTGCGCTGCTAAAGGAAATAACATACTTTGATATATAAAATTAGTCAAATGTATACAAAACTCATGGAATATGAAATCCATGACATCAAATGTTCCATACAAATATGAAATATCAAAAGATTCAAAACAATAGCTATAAGTCTATCACTCTATGCCTATGGCATAGTGGAGCCAGCATCCTTCTTACGAAGGCGTCTAAAGGTCCTGGATGATGTTGCAGTTGCAGCCATAGTCTCTGCCTATGTCTGAGTCCCCATACCACTCTCACCACCAGTAGCTATGTCTCCTCGTGCTCTAGCCTCCTCCTCAGCCATGGCTACAACCTCAGCCTCTCTCTTTGCCTGGTCCACCCAATCAAGGTCCTTGTCACTAAAGACTGCGTCTGTAGCCTCAGTGATCCACTCAGACTATGGATCAACCTCCTCTAAACAGATCAAGGTGTTGTCGTGGTCAAAAGCCTTTCTGTATCTGAGCCGAAGGTTGTAATGAACATATACCAGGTCATTCATCCTCTCCACTGTCAATCTATTGCGCTTCTTGGAGTGAATGTGCTCAAACGTACTCCAATTGCGCTCACAACCAGATGAACTGCATGGCTGGCTCAATATTCGTATGGCAACATTTTGCAGGTTCGGTGTATCAGAACCAAACATCTCCCACCATCCATCTGAGATGAGAAAAAGAAACAAAATCAATCTCATTTCAAGTTTCAAGTTCAAGTTCAACATTTAATAATAAATTATAATATAAAAAGATGAAAATTATTGCCTTAAATATATTTTTACCTGGCATTAATGTTGTCCTACTATCTTTGCACATTTGACGTGCAAAGAAGTCTCCTCGTGCCTTAGTGAAGGCATCTATCTCCTGCACTATCTGTGTAGTAACAGCGGGCAACATTCTCTCTATCGTCGAGTAGAGCCCACTAAGAATTTCTCTATCTGCACGGAGATCACGGCGGAAGTGGAAGGCCGGATTTAGGAAACATGCGGCTGCATGGATGGGCCTATGGAGTTGGTTTTGCCATCTCCTATCAATGATCTCCCAAATGGGACGATACTTATCATCAACTCCACCATAGACTGATCTAATGGCCTCTTTGGCCCTATCCATGCCCTCATATATGTAGCCCATTGCGGGCTTCTCCCCATCTGCAACTCGTAGGAGAACTAGCAAGGGCTCAATAAACTGCAAAGTGCAAACATGTTTCACAAATAAGTAAGTGTGACTGTCAATGAAAATGAACAAATAAAAGTAAGATATGATTAAAAATTAAAACATAATAAAGAATTAAATGTTACCTTCACAATCTCATCTGCTGGTGTCCAAAACCCTGCCTCATCAAATATGCAATCAGCCACAGCAATCCCTGCAGTGCTTGTAGAAAAGGATGAGGAAGACCACTCCTCACTAGCAAACATGCGCCTCAAAGGTGCCCTTGACCGAATCAAGGATTGCAACATGATAAAATTTGATGCAAACCGAGTGATGCCAGGACGAGACAACTCCCTCAACCCCGTGTATTGCCTCATAAGGTTAAGCACCCATGCATGATTGTAAACAAATTTGCAAATGTTTCTTGCTGATTCCATACATGTTTTTATCCATGGGAGCTTGCCAAGATCCTCCATCATGAGGTCAATGCAATGGGCGGCACATGGAGTCCAAAATATAGTTGGGTGCCTCTCCATCAATAATCTACCAGCAGCAACATAATTTGCTGCATTATCTGTCACCACTTGAACTACATTTTCTTCCCCCACATCGGCTATCACCTCCTCTATAGCCTCACATAAGTATGTGGCATTTTTGAATTGGGCGGAAGCATCAATGGACTTTATGAAGACAGTGTCACCTGAAAAAATAAGCAAAACCAAATTACCAATTATTCAATAAATTAAAAACATAAATCAGCCTTATTAAATTATTAATCACTAAATCAAATTCAAATATCAATGTATTAAGGTAAGTACAATTACCTCCAGAGGAAACTAGAAAGTTCAACAGCGTCCTATTTCTCCTATCGGTCCAACCATCAGTCATGATGGTGCAACCAATCCTCCTCCATTGCACACGCTGCTCCTCTAATTGTGCTTTCACATCCGCCACCTTTTGAGTCAAAAGTGGGCCCTTTAATTCATCTTCGCTGGGGGCTTTGAACCCCGCCCCACATATGGTTATTGCATCAACCATGTTTTGCCAAAAAGGAGACCTAAAACATGTCATAAAATGAAAAGATTTAAGTTTTTAACTTTAAATTTGAATTCGATAGTGAGATACATCTAAATTCTAAAACAATAAAATTTAAATATAAATTTTAAAACAATTAAACGAAAAAAGAATTACCTGGCTACATGGAAGGGAATGGTGCAGTAGTACCAAAAGTCTGCAATTGTTTTTTTTGCTGCATCGTGTGCATCCTTGTTCCAACCCATGCTCTCAAGCGACGGTTGGGAACCAGGAGTAGTGCGTGGTACAAAATATGAGTCCACCCTAGATTTACGAACTCTAGGGCCAATACTAATACTGCCACTACCACTAGCAGTAGCAGCGCCACCAGCACTAGGAGTACGCATAGGAATAGATGGTGCAGAAGCAGAAGCACTAGCACAAGCACTAGCACTAGGACGGTATGGAGGCATGGAAGAAGCATCTCCAACAGCACCAAGTCCCTGTCCAACTCCAACACCTGCCAACTCCTCCCTCTGTCTCTTTCTAATTTCTTTTTGCCTTTCAAAATTTTCTAATTGCACCTGCACTTCACGAACAGCCTCAATAGGTGCTAGGGTGCAGCCCACTGCATCATGGATGGGTATGCGTGCAAGGTGGTATTTCAATCTATTTATGCCTCCATGATATATTGTTTTGCAGTATTTACATTTTGCTTCTCCTCTTTTCATTCCGGGAAAGATTTCAGCATGTTTCCAAGCAGGGTCTTTTCTGACTGGGGTTTGAGACATTGTGAAAATAATAATATGGTTTGATTTGCAAATGAATGTGGCTGCAATAACAAGTAGGGTTTGTAAAATTATTTAAGTTGCAAGTAGGGTTTGTAAATAAAAATGCAAACTATAAAAATTTAAAAACAATGATTTTACAAATTACAATGAATTATTTGTTAAAAAAACACAAAAAAAACCATTAAAATCAAACTTACCTCCTAGATTTGGCTTGGAATGCAATGCAAACTCCTCCCAATCACTAGCAATGAACTTTCAATGCACCTCCTTAGCAGTATGAAGCTTCCCAAATGATATATGACCTTGCTTTTGTTTTAAACAATTTGCTGGTTGCCCTCTCTTCTCCTCCTATTTTTCTTCACAACTCTCTCTTCTCCTCCTATTTTGCCAAAAGAGTGAAATGAGGTTGCTTTTAGGGTTGGAGAAAACATATAGAACAAAAAAAAAACTAACTTTAACTTTTAGTTTTATGTTTTTTTAGTGTTTTAACTTCTTGTTGCCGCGGCCGGGTCACAGGCTCGGGACTCCGAGTCTGGGCGAGTCTGGCGAGTCCGGCTCTGGACTCGGCGTGTCCGAGTCCGGGCTCCCCAGACTCGGCCAGGCTGGCTCGGCCCGGGACTCGCCGAGTCATGGCGAGTCTCGTTACTATGGTTGTGACCTTTCCACACATCACCCCATTCAAAATGGGGACCCCCTAATTTTTGCTCTATTTGGGTCTTTTGGCTTTGGTTTTGGATTGTTTTGGGGCTGTCTCTCTTGGTTTCTTCTGTCTTTCCGGGGATGTACCTATCTTTTGGCCTAACTTGAGATTTTGGCCAAGTCTGGAGTGCGTTTTTATCAAATTAGGGCTTTCATTCTTCAGGCTAGTTTGGGGTTAATTTAAGTGAGCAAATTGAAATCTGAGCTTGGTATTGCAGTCAAGAGGCTTCAAGAAGGTTCCCATTAAATTTTCACTGAATTCCGACAACTTACTATTTTTAGTAAGTACTCAATTTGAGACCTTTTTCTTAGGACTTTTGAAATTCTAACTGCTACACCTTGTTTCAAGTACTTCAAAGTACTTGCTTGCAAAATTTGGGCAAATTTGGACAACTTTCTATTTTTAGTAGTTCTAGCTTCGGGAGCCATTTTTAGGGGTTTGCATGTATGATTTTTCAGTGCATGTCAAGATAGTCTTTATGGGTTTTTTGAGAGCTTCGTGATGATATAACATGCAAGTCAAGTTGATGACTTACTATTTTTAGCAGGTACCCGCATGCTGACCAATTTTCTAGGTTTTTTGAGATCTCTCGAGCAATATGACATGCAACCACATCCGACAGTCAGTAGATCACTTTTTCGGGCACTTACTATTTTTAGCAGGTTCACTCCAACAGCCCCCAGATCTTCAGTTTCACTAGCAAAGCAGTCCAGAACAGAAACATAGTCAAACAGAGGTCAGTTGAGGCTCATGCAATTGAAATTAGGGTTTCCAACTTTGGCGCCCAAAATGAGGGGCAAAACTCGAGAACAATGAAAAACGGATGTATCCCATTGCGATCAACATCCTTCAAGGAGTCTACTGGTAAAATTTCAACGCATTTTGCATACTTACTATTTATAGTAAGTCACTTCCAGAATAGGGCCAAAAATAGTAGGTGAGCATGAAAGGCGAGTGTGAACAGGACAATTAGGTCATGAGGATCACGTGGAACAAATTTCAAGTCAAGAGGAGTTGCAGAAGTTCGAGAATCAAGGAGTTACTAAAAATAGAAAGTGAGGGCAAGTAGGTTGAAAAATTGGCTAAGTATGCAAATAGGCTAAGAGGGAGACAAGGAAGCACACAAGGCATTGAGAAATGGCAGAAGACCCCTCCCTATGCGCCTAGCCTAACCACCTCTCAAATGCGCCCTCAAGGTGGCTTGAAAGTTTCTCAGTGATAGAAAATGGAAGCACTACCTCCCAAATGCGCCCAAGGTGTAAGGATGGTTTGAAATTTTGCAAAGGCATTGAAACTTGAAGCCGTCCCCCTTAAATGCGTCCCAGGCATCAAGGTGGCTTGAAAAAGATTCTAAGGCGTGGAAAATGGAAATACCACCCCTTATATGCGTCCAAGTTGGGAGGAAATGTAAAAAAAAAAATTTAAGGCATTGAAAAATGGCAGAGGCCCCCTCTAAATGCGCCCTAGGCATCATGGAGAGGTTGAAAATCTTGCTAAGGCATAAAAAATGGAAGGAGACCCCTCCATATGCGCCCAAGGTAGCAGGGTGGTATGAAACTTTCTAAGAGATCGAAAATAGCAGTACACCCGCTTGAATGCACCCATCTTGTGTAGGGTGGCATCAAATTTTTTTCTAAGTTAGAGAAATGGAAGCTTGACCCCTCATATGCGCCTAGAGCATGAAGCAAGTTGGTGAGAAAAGTTTTTGAGTCATAAGATGACATCACCACCTCTAGAATGCGCCCATCATGGAGAGGATGGAGGAAAATATTCTAAGGAAAAAATGGAAGTACTACCTAGGTGATAAATGCGCCCTTAAGGGGATTGAAGTTTTCTAAGGCATGAAATAAAAGTACAAGGATGGAAATGCGCCCAAGGGGATAACATGTTGGTTGGAAAATTTTCTAAGGGAAGAGATATGAAGTTCAAGACATGATATGTGCTCCAAGCAAGTCAAGATGGAGATATGTTAACATGTGATATTTATTAAGGATGGGAAAATAAAACAACACCACTCAAATGCGCCCAAGAATCAACAAGAGGAGATTTGAAAAGTTTCTAACGCATTAAACTCAAAGCTCAAGGGGAAAATTGCGCCCAAGATGAGTAGGTGGAAGGAAAATTTTCTAAGTCATGAAAATGGAAGTAGATCCCTCCAAATGTGCCTAAGGAAGAATATGTTGGCTAAGAAATTTCTAAGGCAAGAAACAAGAAAACATCAAGGTGATATGCACCCTAGCACTCATATGTTAAATGCGCCCATGATGAAAAGTTATGGAGGAAAAGTTTGCTAGAGAAAAAGGATGAATTTTATCAGATCCAAAGATCAATCGAACCTTGGAAATCAAAACATGGAGATTAGGTAAGAGAAGTGAATTTATACTACAAGTGTTTTGATGCTCTTCTTTTTGTTTGTTTTGCAGGATGAACACCGGGACCAAAAGCATGATGACTTGAGATGATGGAGCAAGTACTCTAGAACAATATTACAACCTTGGAAAAGGAAAAGTTACATGTTTGAAGCTCCTCCATGATGTCTCATTGCGCCAAAACCATGAAGGGAGATGTTGGAAGAAACAACCAAGTGTTGGAATTTCTCCACAAAGTCCTAATATGCACCCAACTCAAGGAGGCAGGCGACAAGGAAGAAATGGTCGAGTCCAAGACAAGAAAATCCTTCAAGATCAAGATGGAGAAATAGTGAAAGCCCAAGTGTTAGAGATCATCCTCAAGCACGTCAAAGTTAAAGAATGACAGCAGGATGGATTGGAGGACAAATCCTTCTCGAGCAGTGATTTGAAAAATGTTCTCTAGCATACTTTTGCACAACCCAAGATGCAATGACAGCTAGGAGGAAAATCATCATCAAACAGGAGATAAAAGTTGTAGTCTTGGAGTCTTAGATTGAGAACGTGCCTGCCATGTCAATTCAAGAAGTAGAAGCTGCATTGGCCAGATTCATCGAATTTGTAGTCAAAGAGAAGAACAATGGGAACGCGTTTCTGGACAAGAATCTTCTAGAAGACAGTGGGCATTAATTGCTCATAGTGGTCAAAGGGAGAGAGTGGGCCTTCTATGCTCATTTATTACCCCACTCCACTTTCTGAAGGTTTTTAGGGCAGAATCTTAATTAGGGCTTATGTGGCTCAATCTGGGCCCTTCATTGTAATTAAATCTGAGTCGTCTGTTGGAATTGGCCAACTATAAGGGGCATCCCCCCCTCATTTGTACATCATTAGATTAGAATATAGAGAGATAGAATAAATAGTAAGGCATAGAGAGGCAAATAGCATAGATTGATAGCATAGCTTAGATTGAAGAGGAAGGAAAGTTTTCAAATTGAATGCTTTGTAAGAGATTGTTGTGAACACTCCTATAATAAAAAGAGTTATCATTGCTTGTGGTTTCATCTTTTATTGTGGGTAACTAGCAAGATTTCTTCATCCTTCCAATTCGCATAGGATCTTAAAGTAGAATCTAGAATAGAATAGATTTCATTTTCATGCATGTAAATAGTTGTGGAATGTGGTGGTTGAATTAAGCAACCTTCATTAATCCATACCACTAGCGGACTCATTGATGGTGGGTTCGCCTTGCGTGGTCAACTGGAATATTGTGGACCTAACTTTGATTATGGTTTATATGTTGGTATGTGTCGTTGTGATGGTGTCTTCATATTGAATCGTGATCTAAATACCCCTAGTTATTCCTTTGAAGATTGCACCGGTTCTGCGGAAGTTGTCCAAGGTGAGGCAAAACAGAGCTTGGTTGAAGTTTGCAAGAGTTGATCTCCACGTCCCGCATCTAGGATAGATCATAGCATTTCTAATCCCTGCAACCATTCAATTCAGTACTTTCCGGTTAGTTTAGGAACTCGAGCTTCACTGATAAATCTTTCGAATCATGAAGACCCCTTTTTTCTTTGAGTGCACAATTGCGTAAGTCCCCTTGAAATACCAGCAAATCACATCGAACCAACTGAGTCTACGTCCACTGCATAAAGGAACCTTGGAGTTGAATGCATGATCTTTCTGGCAATCTTAGCATGCAGGAGATTTTGATCAAGAGAGGATAGAGTAACCGTTGGTAACTTTATTTATTGTTGGTGCGGTCATAAAACACCCATCAACAGATCACTTGTGTGGATTTGATTTCAGTACGAATCCGGGAGTTCAGAGCCTTCGGATGCATCCTGAGAGACCGATTCAACCAAGCGATCGAACCATCCATTCCCACTCCTACGTCCTCATGCTCTGATTACCTTGAGGATATAGGATAAATTAAAAGCCAATTTTTAGTCGTAGTTAAGACTTGCTGAAACCAGAGAAAAAGCTTAGCTGCAACGCACTTGTGTTTATGCACCCTTGTGTCCTACCGCTAAGTAAAAAAGATAGGATAGTAGTTTACTTGCTCCATACCTTTCACTTACGTATAAATCAGCAAAGAGGGACTTCTCCTCTTTAAATGATGAAGAAGTGTTGCAAAACATTTGTAATAGCTGAACGTTTACAATCAACACTCTAGAGTTGCTAATTTAAACGCCAACAGTTTGCGACCAGTCCAAGCTTCCTTAGGAGTCTTCCCCTTAACGACCTGTGTAGGAGATCGATTAAGAAGATAGACGATAGCGTAGACTGCTTTTGCCCAATATTTCTTAGGGACATTCTTGTGTTGTAACATGGAGCAGGCCATCTCAGTGATTGTGCAGTTGTGCCGCTCTACAACACCGTTTTGCTGAGAGGTGTAGGGTGTGGTTAACTGGCATTTGATACCGTGTATATCACAAAAGTTGGAGAAATCAATAGAAAAAAATTCCAACCCGCCCACCCCCACCCCCCCCAATTATCTGACCTAAGAGTGACTATGGAATAGCCAGACTCTTTCTCTACTAAAGCCTTAAACTTCTAAAATATAGTAAACACATCTGATTTCTATCTAAGAAAGTACACCCACATTTTACAACTGAAATCATCAACAAAAAGCAAGAAATACCTGCAACCAGTAAAAAAAGGTGTATTCATTAGTCCACATACATCAACGTGAACCAACTATAGTACCTTGGAGGCTTGCCATGAGTCACCATCCGGGAACGGTGTCTTGTGTTGCTTCCCAGCCTGACAAGCTCCACAAACTCCATGATGTTGAGTCTGGATCTCAGGTAAACCAGCTACAAGTCCCTCCCAAGATAGCTAAGAGAGATAGTGCACATTTAAGTGCCCATAACACTGATGCCAAAGACTGGTGACGGAAGAATTTTTGCTGCCATGGCTAACTTTGGAGAATCACCTGTATCCACCAGTCTATATAGACCATGATCCTCAATGCCAACAACCACAGTGGTGCGGGTCTCCCAATCAACAATCGAACACTTATGTGCACCGAATACCACATCCAACTGAGGACAGTGCCGCATAATTTGATTGACAAAGAGAAGGTTCAATTCCATGCTAGGAATGTAGTATACATTGAGGAATATGAGATTCCTCCCAGCAGACTGAATCTGAATGTTGCCCTTGCCAACAACAGTATACTCTTCACCTCCTCCAAAAATAGCTGAATCACTAAAAGGAGAGAAGTCGGTGAACCAATCACGTAGATGGGTGAAGTGTCACAAAACACCTGAATCAATGTGCCAGGTAGAGAACTTCACATAATTTGTAGGTCTTTTAGCCATAAGGCGTAAAAGACAGACTCCTTCTGCTCAGTGTGCTTGACAACATGTGCTTTCGGCTAAGACCCTACCTACTTCTTTTGTTCAAAAGCCAAACGTTGACAACAATCCTTCTTCATATGACCATAATTGTGGCAGTAATTACACTGAATGTTCTTCTTGGGGCTTTCTTGAGATTGACCTGAGCCTTTTTGTTGTGAAGGCTGACTTTTCCCTTTATTCTTAGCCTGAGACTTGGCTACAAAAGCTTGCTTTGTAGAGGACAAAAAAGCACTACTACCAAACTGTTGTCTCCAATGTTCCTGCTGCAAAAGTTTGGTACAAAGCTCTAGAAACCTCAAATCAACATTAGTCGAAGTAATGTTGAGGGTTTCAACAAAGTGCTCATAAGACTTCGGTAGACTTTTCAAAGTGATGACTACCATGTCTTCTTCCTCCATCTTCCGACCAATAGCCTCCAAATGATCACGAATGTCCTGAATCTTTGTCAGATGCTCCTGTAAGGACATTCTCTCATCCATCATGATGGAGAATAGATGGTTCTTTAGAAAGAACGCACGACTCTTGTCGGAGGTCTCATGCAAGGTTTTCAAATGCTCCCAAATCTTAGTAGCTGATTTCCTAGACAAAACCTGTGGAAGTTGATCATCAGTAACTAAAAGCTTGATGAGCATAACGGCTTCCCGATTCCGCTCATCAAACTTGTCTTGATCTTGACCCATCGTTGTGGGATGAGTAGCAGTGCCTAGAACAATCTAATCAAGACACCGATATTCAAAGATCATAAGCATGCGCTGCTTCCAAGTGTTGTAGTTTCTACCATTGAATCGTTGATTGCCTTCCAACATAATGTTGGTCAAAGATGCCATCTTTCACGCTTTCCAAGGCACAAAAAACAAGATACACGGAAGAGGCTCAAAAGAATTGAACACACGAAACCCAAGATAGGAATTCCAATGTACTGAAAATTGAGGCAATTTCAAATACAAAATCCGAGGCAAACCCACTTGCACAAATCCAATGAATGAATTACGAGGCACCTAGAAAATACTGATGGAAAGAGAAGGCACAAATCCCAAGGTATTTTGAACAAGGTAGACTATGCTGAAAATTTCTAAATATTCTGCAACCTCTGAATAGCAGATTGGAAAACTTGCAGAAATCCGGCAAATCTATATACAGCAAACCCTAGGTCGAAAGATTGAAAAAATGCCCAGAAACCACAAGTTGCAGACACAAGCAAGAGAAAATACCCACGCAATAAAAAAATCCGTCACAAGTCTAGAATCAAGTACTGAGGGAATAGCCACGAAAATCAGAACATCTTAGTCGTGGTTTTATTTTACCTAGGTCGTGTCAAAACATGGGTAAAAGAAGACACAAAAGAACCTCCAAGCACAGAAGAAACGACTTGAAAGTCGTGCTTAGTCGTAGACAAAGAAAAATCCCAAAAAATCGCGTGCCAGAGCAAAAACATGATTTCTCAACCCAAAAAAACGTGAATTTGAGAAATAAAGGCACGAAAAAACTCGAACTAGAGAAAAAGCCTGGCGAAACCTTCAAAAAATGTGAAACAGAGGCATAGAAACCTTCACACAACAACTTTGAAACTTGCAAACAACACAAATAGCTCAAAACCGAGCTTCAAAGAACTAGCGCTCTAATACACAGTCGCAATTTTTAGAGAGAGACAATTTTTTTAGAAAAAACAAACAGCCCAGAAAAAAAAAAAAAATTTACCCGCTCTGATACCATATTACAAAGAAGATGGTAAAAAATTCGATGTATTTACAAAAAGAGTCGAAGACTCTTTATAGAATTTACAAGAGCGAGATTTAGAAAGAAAACTAAATGTTTCTAAATCTACACTAAAGAATAACAAAGAAATAAATCTACATAAATATATTACATAATTGAGCATTAATAACTAATTAAATATTATTTTAATATACTTATGTTAATGTTTGACAATAATTGCAGTTCATGGAGCCTTTAGTGGTTTTCCTATGAGTTCCTGATGGAGAGAAGCCTGCAATGGGCTACACATGAGGGCATGAATAGGGACAAGGAGGCCATTAAATCCATTTATGCAGGAGTTGAGGATAAGTATCGCTCCATTTGGGAAATCATTGATAGACAATGACATCTCCAATGTCACAAGCCCTACATACAATTGCTTATTTCCTTAATGCAGCATTCCAATTCCACCTTGATTTCAAGGCAGATGAGGAGGTTCTAAGTGGGCTCTACACAATCATAAAGCAGATGGTTCCTGATTCTCTTCTTCGAGCACAAATAGAGATTTGGGTGCTAGTATCTCTAATAATATAGAGTAGGAATCGTCCTAAAAGGTTGCCTCAAATCTTGTATTCTATAGAAAATCAAAGGTAGACAGCCAAACAGCCATATTGTCTGTCACAAGGTCTTGCAAGTATCTCTAATGATCTATATGTCCCTTAATGGGAACTAGCGAGAAGATGGACAAAAAATGTGATAAATTCAACTCATAACTATGCTCAAAACATGATTCCCCAAAACATGAACAAGTGATTCCTCTCTAAAATAAGATACATAATAATTTGATAGAACATTATTGTGGAGGTTTTCTTTCATTCCCAAACCTTAGTGAAACACTTGCCACCCCATGAATTGATGTTTGGAAAAGGACCTTGCTTTCCAAATAGATTTTGAAAAAAAAATCCTTCATGCTTGAAAATCACTCTTCTCCACAATTTGTTCAACTAGAGAGAAGTAATGAAAGTGTTTAACTTGTTCATGTATGTCTTTTCACAAGGTTATTTAACGCCTTTAAGTATCAACATCTTTATGAAAGAAAACAAGTTGGAATTTCGAAAGCACACACTAGAAATCATTTAAAATACTTCCTAATAGGTTGGTTTGTCCACCTTGGTCAGCTTGTGTTTTCCATTTGAATCCTTTCATGTGTGCGGTTGTTTTAGCCCCTGACACTAGAGATCTCCACAACAAAACTGTCCTTTGTCTTGCCATCTTTTGCCAGCATATAAAGGTAATAGGCCCAATTCATCACACAGGGAATCGACTGTCCATATAAGCTTCAATGCTAAGTTCCAAGCATCTTGTATCCCATCACAATGCCAATGGAGGGTCAGCAATGGCCATACTATTGCTAGTTGTCAGTTCATGACTTATCAACATATGATTTTTATTAGTCTGTTTGTGAATATTTTTAACAAGACGCTTTAAATTTCTTGCCTTTCAAGAATAGTTAGCCATGCAGGTATCTCAAGCTTAGTTTATCATCACATAAACCTTGAAGAAAAAATTTAAAGTACAATAAATTTGCATCAATAAAAGAAAAGGACATCATTAAAATCTCAAAAGCCAGTAAAACGTAAAACTGTTAGATGAGACAATATTCAATGATCATGTCATAGGGCTTTAGAAGTACATAAAACATGCTATTCTAAACTTTTGAGCTGACTTGCAATACTTTTTATTTAGGAAAGGAAAAAATGGCTGGCAAAACTAGCTCATTAGGAAAAGTGGTTACAGATAAAAGATAGTTTGAAGTCATGCTGTTGATATTTACATATTCAGAAACAAGAATATTTACAGAAATGTATTACCTGCAAAACAGAAAGTCGATCCAATTGTTTCTTACATGCATTCTTAATATTTTCTGAATTCTTTAAATAGGTTTTAAAATCAGTCCTGCAAAGAAAAAGGTCAAAGTTAAGAAAGAAATGAGCAATGATGGTAATCAATATCCTTTATAAACTTGATTGTGCAAGAGTGTTTATACCAAAGTTGAACGTGTCATAAAAAAATAGATATAGAATCTTCCCCAATCATTTATTAAAATGTGTATGAACAAGGGAACCACAGAAGGTAAGCAATTGAACTCATCTTTAGAATTCTAATGGGAATAACTTGCAAACGTGTTAAGAGTTAAAATTATAGTTGCCGGGAAACTCCATGTTGGAAGCATAGGCAACGTACCAGTCCCCGTACCCAAAATTTCAAGTGAATCATTTACATATAAAATAGCCGTCTCCTTATTCATTTAACTCACGTACCCTAATTTGATCGGCGTCCCTGTCCCCGTACCAGTACCAGTACCCTGCGTCTCACGACAACTATGGTCAACTTAAAATATTCAGTTTGAAGGAAATCAACCAGCACAGATTAAAGAAACAAATAATCCAGCTCATTCTTGGCGAATTTCACTTTTTCTATGGATTGTTGTTAAGTCACTGTGATTCACTTGTCAGGTGAAAAAAGGAAAAAATCTGTTTCTCCATAACCTGGCAAATGTTACTCCAAGGATTGGACCTTCATATGCCAAAATAACCAGCTACATTTTCAAATCAATGAAGGAAATATACAGGCAAATGTCAAAAAGGACAAAAGATCTAAACAAAGAATTTTCTGAGAATCAAGATGATATTATGACCTATTTGTATATTAATAACATCATTAGTAAAGACTTTGTGACCACATTCTTGTTTCAACACAAATGCCATTACAAGCAATACATGACATTTTAAACAATTTGATCTTCTCTTCTTGGTAACGCTGACTTATTTTGTACAAGCTGTCAATTAGCAGTGTTAGAATTTGTTGTCAAAGGAAGTCAAAGGTTAAATGTTGTCATTAAGATTGTTGACGAAGGAGTTTGTTGATGTTGGTTGGCAACATTGCATGAAGGGAAATAATTAAATAATATTTTGGGCCAACCTCCTAGTCTTAGGCACCTTGTCTTGAAGAATATAAAATAAAATAAAATATATTGTTACTAAGGACCGACCCTTAGACTTGATGCAGGGGCATCTTTGGAAGCATTTTGGGTCATTTTGCAAAGTTTTGATTTTGAGTTGTTTTGATGTGTTTTGGGTCAATAACGCACCAATCAGCAGAACAAAGTATCTGAAGGCTACTCCATTCTCTCTTGATCAAAGTATTATGTACGCTAAGATTGCGAGAAAGATCGTACGTTCAACTCCAAGGTTCCAATAATGCAATAGAATACCCTCAGTTGGTTCGTTGTGGTTTGATGTTTACACGAGGGGACTTACACAATTATTTAGGTTTGCAGCTGACAGCAGATTAACGATTGGAAGGGGATTTTCGTGATGCGAATGATTTAGCAATGAGGTACGTATTTCCTAATACTAACCAAAAGTAAACTGAATTGAATGGCTGCAGAGATTAGAAAATTCAGATTCTAGCCTAAAGGAGGACGTGGGATCAATCTCAACAGACTTCAACCAGACTTTGTTTCGCCTCGCTTTGGACAACCTCCACAAAGTCGGTGCAATCTTCAAGGGAGCAGCGAAAGGTATTCATATTACAACTCAACATGCAAATACCATCAGGATGACGCATACAAACATGTGAATCATAATCGAAGTTAAGTTTGAAAAGTATTCCAGTTGACCACACAAGGCAAACTTGCCGTCAGCAAGCTGCTAGTGGTATGGATTAAAACGAAGCCGCCTTGATTAAACACCACAATCCACAACTAACATCTACTTGCATAAAAATGAAAACTATTCTAATCAAAACTACTTGAAGTAGAAGGGGTGAAGAAATCTTGCTAGCTGCTCATAACAAAAGACGAATTCACCATCAATGAAAGCTCTCTTTATTATGATAGTTTTCACAACAATCTCTTACAAAGTTCTCAAAGGAAAACTTTCCTTCTCCTCCAAACTATGCTATGCTAAGCTATTACAACTATCAGTCTCTCTGCTCTAGTCTCTGATCTCTGATCTAATTTCTACTGAGGTACAAATGAGGGGGGTATGCCCCTTTTATAGATAGCCCAGTCCAATGGACGGCTCAGATTACAATCAAATGGAGGGCTCAGATTAAGCCACATCAGCCCTAACCCTAAAAACCGCTAGAATAAGGAGTGGTACAATAAATGAATCAAAAGATTCCCACTCACTCCCAAAATAACAAAGCCAATTAATGTCCACTATCGGTCATCCAGAAGGTCATCATCCAAAAAGGCATTTCCGTTCTCCTTCTCCTTGGCTACAAAATCAATGAATCTGGAAAGCACGGCCTCAACTTCTTGAACCAAGATTGGCAGAATGTGATCAAGCTGGAACTCTAACACTGTGACTACCTGCCCATGCCGCGTACAAGACTTTCTCCAAGCAACTAATGCGTCTTGAGTGTTCTAAATAATGCTTGAGAAAGTTGAGGTATTCTCAAAGTCATTCTGGACAAAAGTATTCACCTCCGAAAAGAAAGGTGGTAGCCTACTCCTCAAACTATAAGCAATCACCTCATCAAAATTCAGCCTCCCAGCAAAGATAGCCTCTAAGGTGTTCAGGACTCTGTTGTGACCTAATTCACACCTCACCCCATTGCAAATGGGGACCCTAGTAGTTTGCCTTTTAGGGTTTTTTGTCGTTGCGTGTCTCGTTTTGTCTAGTCTCCGTTTGGGGTTTTGGGTTTAAATTTTTGAATGGTCGCCCAAGTCGAGTAAAAGAGTTTGAGCCTGGATCACGATGCAAATGTCCTCATCATGCTTAGGGGGCTTGAGGGACGAAGATCAACTGTCGTTTCAGTCAATTCTGACATCTACTTTTTAGGGATTGCCCCTCCGGACCCCTACTTTTTAGGGACTTTATTTTTGACATTTTTGGCCTATTCTGGACTTCCTATTTTTTAGGGGCTATTTTTAGAAAGTTGCTATTTTGGGAAAAGTTTCTATTTTTGTCAGGGTTTCTATATTTGGAAAGGTCCCGAATTTCGAAAATCCACTCAGAAGTTCCAAAAAGTCAATAGAAATCTCAGAAAATCGATTTGAAAAAATTCATGAAATCATGGTGAAAATCAGAAAATTGGTAAAAATCTGGAAAAATCAGTCCCAAAAATCACAGAAAATGGTGAAGAAATCTGGAAAATTCATGAAAATCTGAGAGGTCATGGTAAATTTGTCTAAGTGTGGATTCATGGGAGTCCAACCAGCATGGAGAAAGAAGAAGTTAATGGCGAAAGGCTTCAGCCAAGCAAAAAGGCAATGGCATGGCAATGTGCCAAGTCCGCCCAGCCTTGGAAGAAGTTAATGGCAGGGAGGAGTGTCAAGTCCGCCCTAAGGATGGCATGAAGATGTGCCAAGTCTGCCTTGGACAAATAAAGGAAATGGCATGGCATGGTATGAAGTCCGCCCTATGGATGGCATGAAGATGCGCCAAGTCCGCCCTTGGACAAATGGAGAATGGCATGGAAACAAGCTAAGTCCACCCAGCAAAGTGTAAAATGGCATAAACTGTGGTGAAGTCCGCCCTAAGCACTATGGCAAGGAATAGAGCCAAGTCCGCCCCATGTAAAGTGGCAAAGAAATGTAATGAACCAAGCCAATTTTTTTAAATTCTCAAATTACAATCAACAATGCAACACACCCGTTAGGGTTAGATAAATCAAACCAGCAGTTACAATATAACTCTTTGCCAAGAATGCGCACTCAATCTCAACAAGAGAGAGGCTGTCATATGGCAAGAGGATCGTCAGTACATTAATCAGAACTGCAACTGGAAGTAACTCTAACCAAGAATGTGTCCAAGATGGACGAGCATATGGTCAGAGGATCTCTACCACTACAAATGCTGAAAGTAAACTCAACACCCAGAATGTGCTTTCAAACCCGGAGTGGGAATGGAGCTACCATAGGGCGGAGATGTACGATATTACAATGCAAATCAAAGTAAATAGGCGGCAAGCCAGCCTCTTCCACTTATTCAGTGGGCAATTACAAACATGATAAGCAAAACTGAGAGAAATGCTGACAGTACTACTGTTCAGCTTACAATGAGAAGTAGAATGCCTGCAAGATCAAGGATTTAAGCTCTACAAGTTGCTGCAATAGTAAAGATGTCATCCACTAGGTCAATAATGAATTCCTAACACCCGTCCTTCGCTAATATGCAATTTTCTCAAGTCTGATCTGACAGACCAGCAACATGAATTACAGAACCAGCAATACATAAACTCAATGAAAAGCTCACAACTCACTCATTTCTCACTCAAATTACATGAAAACTGATGCAAAATACTCTTAAAATGATGGCGCCTAGTTTAGTTATGAAAAAGGACAGCTAAAAGTGGCTATTAATTAATGGCATGGATCCCAAAGCACTCCAGAAAGTAGGGCTTTCAAGAAATGACGAATTTGCTTTATAAAATCAGAAACTTCATTAAAAATCCCACAAATTTGCAAGTAAGGTCGCCCCAAGTAGAGAAGATGATATGACCAACACCCAGAACAATATCTTTTTTTATTTTTGATATATGAATGAAACTTCGAATCAGCTATGATATTCAGCAACATCCAGAATATGACAGAAATGCAAGTACTCAGCTACAAAATGCAAGATCATCAAAACAATGCAAAACCTCACTACAAATTCACTCAATAACTAGCAAACTTCTCTACTAGGTGCTATCTTTCAAGCACGAAGTCGAGCCCAAGCTAGGAGGCATTCATTCCTCGAAGCAATCCAGCAACCATTTCGGCAGCATAACAATACTCAAGATATCAGATGCCCAAATGAAGACCCAAGCTCTCCTTATATAACTTTGTGAAAACTCTCCAGAAGCTTCTAGAAACCCTAATTTTCAAGTTTGAAGTAACTCCTTTTCCCTCCAAAGATGGCGTCTCTTTTCTCAAGGCAATTTAACTTTTAATTTGAATTAATCTTCTCCTCAAGATGGGCGTCCCTTTTCAAACATTGATTTTTGGACCTTAGAATATAATAAAATAACTCCATGAGGCGCCACCCCTCAAAATCCCCCTTTTATGAACAACTTAAAGTTGCTTCACTAGGCCAAGGGGTCTCAATAATAAAATATAACATTAAAGTATAACATTTTAAAATCAACTGGATATCTCACCAAAAATGCTTCCCACGGTCAAGATTGATCAAACCAACTGAACATACTGAAGATGAGAGCCAACCAAGCCGAAGTCAACAAGACCACTGCCAGAAATAGAATTTACTAAAAATAGTAAATTCTCGAAAGTGCTCAGAATGCCGAACTGAAACCACCAACGCGAAGCTCTCAGAAAACCCAGAAGGAATCCGCAATCCAAGTTCAACATTTCCAAGTGCAAGCTCCGCAAAAAGACGAAAACGTCCTCCAAGAAGTTTGGAAACCCTAATTTCGAGCTTCTGCTTAGCCTACGAGCTTCCAGAAATAGGCTAAACCCAAATGAAGAGCGTAGGGCTAAATTGGGGACATTACAAGAAACAAGAGGCAAAGTCCGCCCTTGGAAGAAGATGAAATGGCATGAGTTAAGGACAAGTCCGCCCCAAGACATATGGAATGAACACATGCAAAGTCCGCCTAGAAAATAAGAATGGAAAGAAATGAAGACAAGTCTGCCATAGGCATTCGGAGATGGCTTAATAATGAATGAAGTCCGCCATACTTAGAGGAGTGAGGGAAAATTAAAATTTTGCCTAAGCTTCAGCCTTGGAAATATTAAATAATATGCTTGGCACTTTAAAAAAAAAATTCCCCATACATGGAGAAAAGAGAAAATATTTTTCTAAGTCTAAACATTTATATGTCTAAAAAATTTTGCCAATGACTTAGGAAGATGGAAAGAAAATTATGGCAAAATGAAATTGGAAGATAAAAATTATGGCAAAATGAAATTGGAAGATAAAAATTATGGCAAAGTAAATTGGAAGAAAAAATTTCGCCTAAGGCAATGGCAAGAAAATTTTGAAAAGTCAAATTTGCCTTAGATAAGAATAAAGTGCCATAAAGGGGTTGAAAACGACACATAAAATAATTATTTTAATTCTTTATTTTCAACACCTCAAAGAGATAAACTTTAAAAAATCAAAATTAGAAAAAGACAAAAAAGAACTTTACTGAACTGGCGCAAGATTTGGAAACTTTCCGAGAGACTGCCATTGAAGATAACAATTGCCAATCAAAAGCTAAGTCCAAGCCAAGTTCAGACTCGATTTAATGGAAACAATTGGAATTTACTAAATGAGTCAAACTTCTCATCTTTATAATTGGATTTGCTTCTCATTTTTTCAATCATTCGATTCTCGAAAGAAAAGTCGTGAGAAGAAAATTTGTCTAAGGCAAGAAAGTTGAAAGTTTGAAGCAAAGTGAAGAAAGTAAATTCATCCCAGCCAGCATTGTGATCGTGATCATTTCAGTTTGTCCAGAGAGCCAGGCAGATTTATTTTCTTTACTTCATTTTGGCATGAGAAACTTCGTTAATTCTTCCATTTCCAACATAATTCTTCACAAAGTTTGATTTGTCAACTAGCTGGAATACTTTTTCGAGTAATTTTAAATATTCTCTTTGCTTTTTCTTGCAGATTTATTTTCGAGAAAGTAAAAATGAAGTTTTCCAGCAAGGGTGTGCAGCTGCAGTCAAAGATTAAATCCAAATGGGAGCATATTGTAATGTCCCCTTTTTCAGCGTGATCTTGTTTTGCGATGGTTAGCCTATCTCTTGGACCCTTGTGGGCTAGCCAGATTCGTTAGAGGGTCAGTGGTACTTACTGGAGAGTTTGATCGTTTTGGTTTTCAGAGCCCAGTGATTGGATCACAGCGAGCGTTGGCATTTCAGGAGCCCACAGCTTCTGACGGCACAGGAATATTCAGAGTTTTGAGCGAGTTATGAATTTTTAAGTGATTAAGTTAATTAATTAATTTAATGTCTTTAATTAAAGTCACATCGACTTTAATATATTTTATATCACTTAAATTATTCAAAAGGGTGATTTAATATTTTAAATGACTTCAAATATTAAAAGTGCGCTCAAGTATTAAGTCTTAACTATGGAGAAAGACTTAATTATTATTAAAAGATTTAAATGATGCAAAAAGGGCGTACTTTCTTGAAATGCGTGCCATTTGGGTATAAAGCATTTCCCTGGCAATAGGAAATCATCTTTTGACCATTTCACTTTGCCTTGAGCATTTTGCCTGTGCATTCTCCTGTGATCAAGGTTTGAACAAACTGCCATTGAAGAACGATACCTCTTCAGTGTGAGCACTCTTGAGATTGTGGAAGATCAGTCGAATCAGTGCATGTTGAGAGCTTCAACCAGAGGTTCTACAGATTCATACAGAGATTGTTTATACTGAGATTGTTTGTTGTTTGTAATAACTGAGGGTTTCCTTCTGGTGGCGCATCCTTCTACAGCTTCAGAGACTTCCATAAGAGATTCTACCTCTTCTTTCCTTGGCCGTACGACCTGCATTGGGATTCGTGCCTAGAGAGAGGCGTGTGAAGAAGAAAGCTGAAACACCTCCATTTGGTTTGATTTTGGTCTTCCATCATGGGCGTCCAGTATTTCTAGAGTACTGTATCCAGTTTCTGAGCAGGAGAAATGAGTTCTGGAGATTTGGCGTACCTATATGCTTGTTTTCACCATTTCCGGCTGTAGATCTGGCAACTTCTTTAATTAAATAATCTAGAGCTATTTCGGTATGTTTATCATTCTCAATCTATTTGTTGGAGTTAAATAATATCTTCTGTACTTTCCTTTTTGAAGAAATAAGAGCAAATTCATATTTTATGAGCAATTATGATGTGCGCCCCTTCTCTTTTGTCTATTAAGAATTCTCTAAAAAACTTAAAAGACACCTAAAGACTTAAGAATATTGGGGTTTGAGTTGAGAGCCAGCAGGGCTCATCACACATATTGTGGACACCAACCTTGGCCATGTTGACTTCGATGATTTCAAGGAAAGAATGTACGGAAGTGATAGACGTTTGCCTACGCCAATTGCAAGAAGAATGATGCGCAACAGAATTGTTCATGCAGCTGAATTTCCGCCAGCAAAAGAGTATCCAGAACTTATGGTGGAATGTGCATTGCATTATAATGCACGGGAAAGACAGATAGAAGCTCCTGATGGAAGAGTTCTTGCATACTTGTCCGAACCAGCCATTCAAGAAACTTTTGGAATTCCAGTTTACAACCGGACATCTTATCGAACCAAAGAAGATGCACTCAAACTTTACAAAGATCAGCAAGACCTTTGTGCATCGAATATAAACAAGACTTGGTTACTGAAGCCCAAACCTACTGCGGGGAAGATGCCGAAGAAGTTGGCCAGAATACATTTCAAAGAAGAATATGGCGACATCGTCTTGCTGCTGAATAGAATAGTAGGCAATCCTTAGGGTGTGCCTTTCGAAAATTGGATGTATTATTTCGTTGATGAAATAATTTTCGGAGTGAACATGTTTAACTAGTCCAGAATGATCAGTGATAGCCTCCATGAGCAGTTGGTCAACCTGGAGGAAACCAAGACCTTTCATATGAGCTCATACGTCATATATTTGCTTGCAAGGTCTTACAAGTATATTGGCATGGTTTTCAAGGGTGTAGTTGGCAACACCGAAGGACAGTTCAAGGCCTATGATTGTTATCCACAGTTGCAGCTAAAGGAGAAGTCACATTGCAGACGAGCACATGACGCCTTCCTTATGTACATCACTCGACTTCTCCAAGGCGGAACACATCAATACTACAGGCAAGGTGGGCACAACATGTATGCTATCACGCAAAAGTTATGTACAAATGAGCAAAAGCTCTTATTTATAGACATCAAAGGTGTAGGGAACCCTAAAATCACCTTGAGTCAACTACAGTCTTGCAATGCATGCAAGATTTATTGCTAAGCCCTAATAAATGAAACTATACAGTTAACTGGAAAACTACTATCAGTTAACTGAAACATCTAATCTAAAAATGGACAATTGTGCAAGCATGCACGTCCTTATTGAAAGCATGTTAACTGGAACACTACCATCAGTTAACGAAACCCTAAATGAAACTCCAAGTGTGTAAAGCTAATCTCAGAATAGATATGCATGAGATAAGACAGCGAGTTAACTTGAGAAGGTAACGCCAAGTTTAACTCCTGTGTATAATGTCTATTCTGAGAGGTGGGAACTGAAGTCTACTGGCCGTGATCCCGAACAATCAATCCCTCAACGAGGTTGTTGACTGCATCAGCATCTAAAGATCGTCACAATTCACTGCTTATCAGCAACTTGAGCAATCTTTGCACACTCAAACTAGCATTTAACTGACTGGTAACTTTGGCGGCTCCGTAACTGAAGTGATGACCACTATCTCTTCTGCAGCTTGATGTCTCTAACGCTTTTCCTTAATGAAAGAGTGTTGCATGACGAAATTGCAAAGCTTTGACTGCGCACATTCTGGTTGTGAGAAATGCAAATGAACTTGCTGTACACGCAAAATTCCAACAATATCAACCCTCTAAACCGGCTTCGGAAGACAATCGGCCATACGAGGCATGCAACTATGTGGACTTGAGTGATTACGCTTGTCAACCCTTCGAATATGCTTGATACAAATCGATCCCAGCTTCTCTGATGAAGTCATGAATTAAGACCGATTTGGTCTTAAATTCAATCTATGTGAACTGCACTCTGAAAAACTCGCTTGTTGACTGTGAACACGGCTATATTCTGACAACTTTTCTGGAAAACTAAAAATAGCTTGCTAAAGCTAAAAATAGCCTATCGGAGAGCAATTTTCACAGAAAAAATCTGAGATATGGGTTTTGTCGAGAAAAAGATTCTAAGACAACCCAGAATGTTAGGTTTGCAAAAATTTGACTTCAACTTGATAATGCAAAGAGTTTTCAGTTGAGAAAATTAGAAACTCAAGAACAAATGCTCTGGAGTTAAAAATTCCTGAAAAATCAAACGCACGATTTTAATTCGAGGAAGTTGTATAGAAATGATCCAGATGTTCAGACTTGTCAAATTCGCCAATTTCAGGAACATGCGAATTAGATTTTGAGAGAAATTTGAGAATGAAGGAGGAAAAAGACGTTTTTTATATGCTCTTTCTTCTGTGAAAATCGCCCCTGTTCTTCAAATTTGCTGATGAATGTGAACTAAAACTTGCAAAAGAATAAGTTTGAAGAAATCGCCCCTGCAAGTGGATGAAGAATTTTCCTTTGCTTTGAAAATTCGCCCTTTGCTTGAGAAATATGAATTTGCCTTGAAGATATGCCTTTGCCTTGAAGAAACACGAATTTTCTTGAAAAACACGCCTTTGCCTTGAAGAAAAACGAATTTTGTTTGAAAATATGGATTTCTCTTTAAAAATACAAATTTCTCTTGAAGCTTGGTGAATAATAAATGAAGGTGCCATGTTTAAATAAGAGAAAATTCGCACCAACTTGTTGACTGCAAGATTTAAAACCTCAGCTGAAAATAGAAGGCTTCTGATTGGACCCCTTTCAGTTACACTGATACTGACACTGAGTCGGAAATAAATAATAATAAATTAATATTCATCATGCAATTTGCAAAGGCATCAATTTTAGAGATTCACCATTTTAATGCCAAAATATGCAAAATAAATATTAAATATTATTTAACTTCAGTTGACAAACTGAATGAAGCTTTGAGATTCACCGGCGAACTTCACTTATTCCGAAAAGTCATCGTTTGAGCTCATAGGCGTCCATTTGCTCAAGATATTGCACTTTTTATTAACTTCCTATTTTATAGCTGACGACAAAGTTACGACTGGCCATCTTTGACATTGATTTCCGGGTGACCAAATGATGCTGAGACCGAGCTGATGAATTGAATGCGAAGCATGCTGAGCAAAGAAGAAATGTCTGCTGGGAGTTATCACTGCAAAATCCATCATTTGACACCCTGAAAAATTAGGCGCCCTCAATTAAATTCATTTACGGGTTCCAGACTTAAACCATTTCTTCAAACTGCCATCTGACACTTCAAATGGCTGGCAACGACGAACGGTGAACCCTGCTGACAGGGAACCAAGCTCATTGCATGCTTGGAGATATTCCGCATCCAACGAATATACACAAGGCATTTGAAAAATGCATTAAGAGCCTCAAAAGTAAAAGTGCCCCTGGGCTACAGTTGCACTGACACCATTTTAACGAAAGTGCAACTCTCAACCAGATGTCATACTTTGACCTCTGATATCTGGAGCTGGGATGACCCGATTTGAGCGCTGTCTGTCTCAATGTGTAGCTAGAAGGATCTACGAGAGACGTCTCTAGAGGTGACGAAGCAAGAAAACTGCTTCTAAGACCTCAATGCAAGTGCGTATTTTATTTAAAATATACGCTCCATACTTGGCCATTTTCCGGATGTCTCCACTTTTCAACATTTCGCTGAAGACCTCGCATGTACGAGGGTCTGCCAAATCCCGGAAGCTGATGGCTGGACTTCTTGAATAGATAAAGTAATTACGCTCAAGTCTCGTGAAAACTTTGAACGTCAACGACCTCATCTAACAGGCCTAAAGGCTAAGCGCCTCTGGCCTACAAAAATATAATGAAAATTTTATACCAGTCTGCCCGTGAAATTACGTGCTTGGTAGAATCTCTGCCACGATCTTTCAGAATGTCGGATTAACAAGCAACTTGGTGCAACGCGAAGCTGGACTAGAGTAGTATTGATGTCAGGAAGCCCTCGTCAGCAAACTGGACCATCTTAAGGGTCATTTTGACAAGCGCCCCTGAGCTATAGTTGCACTGGAAACGCAACAAAAAAGCTCAAGGATGTGAAATCTCCATTATAAGCTCATCTTCAGACGTCGGCTACCGGAGCTCTGGGACTCGGATGACTGCATTTGATAGCTTGTCGGATAAGCAGACTAGTCGTGAAGAGATTGACTGCATCATCCACCAGAAATACCAAGATCCAACACCCCTTTAAGAAGGGCGCCCTCAAGCTACAGGCGCGCTAAAAGCTGGAAAACGACAAGCTTCTGCAATTTGTAACTTTGGAAACTTCAACTTCTGTCGCCAGTTGCCGGAGTTACGGGTCTCAGAAAGCCTCACAGGATAGCTCATCGGATAGGCAGACTGATTCTGAAGAGTTTGACTGTAGTTATGAACATTTATCACAGAATTTAGGCCTTCAAAAAGAAGGGCGCCCTTGGGCTACAAGTGCGCTTTCTTGCTTTTCTCTAAGAAATCTTCATAATTTAATCACTAAAAACTCCGTTTTGACCATTGAAATGACCATGTGCAACGTGAAATGCTGTTGTGAAACGCTCCTCCATCATGAAATGCTCCGTTCTGAGTCTCTGATTCAGGTTCTGATCAATGAAACTGCCTTTGACTGAAAAAATATTGACAAAAACTCCATGCTTGATATTGCCCAAAAATTGTATTTTACATCATTTTAGCAAGGTTTAGACTATTTTATGCAAAAATGCCTTGATGAAGCAAAAAATTTGGTTTGGGTACAACACGTGGCGAAACAAAGTATTGTTTATCTGGTTTCACTTAATCCTTGCTGTCTCTTGATTTCATAGAAATAGCATAGGACTCCTAAACCCTTACTCTTTTTCACTTTTTTTTATAAAGTCAGAAAAATCCAAAATGATACTGTATTTATGTCTTTGCTTTTCTGAGTAACTTGCAAAAGTAAATCCCTATTGTGCCCCCAGCAAATCACATCAACCACAGAGCTTATCCGCACTCATCTTAAACATTGGAATTACCGTATGATCTTACTTGCAGTCTTAGCATATGAGGTAGTTTCTCAAGAGGGGATATAGTGTCTTTGACACTTTATTCTAGAATGTTTGTTGTATCATAAAACACACATCAACAGACTCCATCTACAATATTCCTCATGGCCTTTCTGACTCTGGCCGAATCTGCCTGTGCTACATCGAAGAATCCACGACCTGTGACAACTGAAGAGTACCAGCCGGCAAAATCATACCTATCACCCTCCTGAATTACTCTTGCATCAATAAACATCTATAAGGGAGTATGCATCAAAGCCTCCAATTGTTGAATAACCTTGCTTTGATAGATATGAGCATCACCCCAGGCCTGATCAACTGCCTCCATCCGTGCCATGATGCCGGAAGCTTGCTAGTAAGCATGAGCAAGATCTTCCATAAGCTTTTCTGTCTCAACACGAACGTTGGCCATCCACTTATCTGCTTCTTGTGCCATCTTTCTCAAATCTTCCAAGTCACTAACTGATTCTCCAAACAACTCGGCTGGAAGCTCAATCGCCGGATTCTCCTGTCTACAAGGACGGGACAAGTGTTGCACGTAGCCTATCAATGTCTTGTGCTCTTTCTTCAATTTCTTGTACTTGCCTTCAGTCCTGAGCAATCTGTCCTTGAGCGCCTGGTAGGGGTTATCACATTCCTCAATTATCTGTGCTCCTGTGGGGCGACCTAACTCCAAGGTGGTGATCATATAATTTTCTGGCACAGCCTCATCTCGATCACACTCAACCCTTGGCACAGCCACATGAAAGGTGCAAGAGCCATCCCCGTCTGTTGAAATCTTCGAAAATTTCCTAGCTCTTTTCTTTGTTGGAGGTGCACTGATCCTACTCAAGAATTCTTCCATCTCCACTACTGGATTAGCCTCTTCACTGGGGCTCCTCCTCATTCGGTCTCTGAGCCAATCTGGTACTACCTGTTGTATAACAAATGGCTGCTCATCCCTTGCTTCTTCCTCACGAACTTCTTCTCTAACTTCATCCTGGCGAGGGTCACTGGCTTCTATGGATTGAGTATCTCCTGAAACTTGGGCCTCCTGCCCTGTAACTGTATCATCCTCTAGAGCTGCCTCAAGCTCACGTTGGAAGTGTGTATCTGTAGCAGTTTCTTCATCTTCCTCCTACTGATCACCTTTGGTGGGTGCATTGACACTCTGGCCAACATATTCTCTTCAGGTGGATTGACACTCTGGCCAATAGATTCTCTTCGAGGTGGCTGATTTGCCTCCTGTAACTCCTGTTCCTTATTCAATATATTTCTCTAATCAGCGAACAATGAAACCTCCTGTATGCTTGGAGAACGTGTCTCCAATGGCGTAGGTGACTCTACCACAATTCTCGGAGGCTCCGGCTGAACTGGCTCTTTCCTTCAAGACTTTGGAGCTCGAGCAACCTGTTTCTTCTTGGTGGCAGTTGGCGTCCTATGATCTCCCATCAAATTGTAAGTCAAAGGAATTGACCTACTCTTCAGCCTATTCACATGCCTCTCAACCCATCCTCTGGTGAATGTCAAGATTGGTATGCCTAGTGTGTCCAAATCGGCAATCTCCAACTCCGACCAATCTGGAAGTGGCAGCGATGTATCCCTCACTGCCTCATAATCTGGATGAAGAACGTCCATGTCCTCGTCCACCTGATCTGGTACTAGGATAATCTCACACTCCCTGATCATGCTCAAAGGTAGTCTTGAAAGCATTCTTTTTCTAACTTCAGCCTCATCCAACGCACCAGCCTAGTAATCTTCAATATTTTCCTTATGCCTGAACTCTTTTGATTGTATCCATCTAATATTGCTGTGGGGGTCATAATGCTACCTGCTGGTGTGATAAAAAAAGTGGAAAAATTTAAGCTCATTCTCAGCTTCCCTGGTTGCCTGAAGTGCAGGACACACTTCGTTTGAATTTCCCATGATGATCGGGAAGTCAAGTCCTCCCTTCTTCTTTCTCTTCTGAATCTTATCATAGGCAATGAGTTGCCTAGATATCTCTAACATCAAAATCCTATTTGTAGGGTACTTGGGCAATCTATACGGATACAAAGAAAACCCTTGCAGCCTAATGTAAGTAAATTTCGGAAATTGGATAAACCAACAACCGTACCTTTCTATCAACTCTTGAGCTTCTTTTGAGATCCTATGATGAGTCCTTTGCTGAAGTGATCTCGTTATGTGCATAGTGAAGGCATCATTGACTCTCTTGTAATGAGATGTGCTTGTCAAGTGCAGCTGCGAACAAGCCTTATGAATTTTGAACTGATGAGAGCCACATCCAATTGGCTCCTTGTATGATATTCCTCTGTACTTCGTCATACGAGCAAGCATGTAGATGATGTACGAGCCCATGTAAAATGTCTTCGTCCTCCTCAAACTCCGGAGCTGCTCGTGCAAATTATCACTAATCATTACTGCCCAGTTAATATGCTCCTTCCCTTCTAGCACGAGGTTGATGTAGTAAAACATCCAAGGTTCGAAGATGAATGCCTGGGGACAGCCTCCAACTCTGCTGAGCATCATAATCAAATCACAGTATTCCTGCTTCAGATCATCTGAAATTATCTGTCTTGGCAACTTCGTGCGAGAGGGCTTGGGCTTGTTCATCCAACGAGAGTTAATCATATCAACACATCTTTCAAATGTTGAAGCATACATCCGCTCAACACGTTCTCTCGTCTTGTAAATCATTTTCTCATGTGAAAGAATTCCAAAGGCTTCGCCAATAGTTGCAGGTGTGAGGTTGGCAAACAATCTGCCATCAGGCGAAACAATAGACCTGTGCTCAGGGTTGTAGCAATTAGCACACTCCATAATCAACTCTGGACATTGAATTGTTGGTGGAAAACCAGCAGCTGCATATAGTCCACTTCTGATGATATTATGTGAAGTGATCGAAGGACGATGGCCTCCAACTCCCATTATTCGACTTCTGAAAGCTTCCATGTTGAAAGAGCCCAAGTTCGTGTCAGCCAACTTGCCCAACTTCAAAGAGAATTTTGACTCCGGTAGGAATGATTTGCTTAGCTTCTTAATCACAACCTGTTTGGATGCATTTGCCTTGCTGGATTCAACATTGTTCTCCCTGCCAGTTGCTCTCACTTCAGCCATTCTGCAAAAACAACAAATAGTCATCAACAATTTAACTTAGAAAAATAAAATCATGTTGGGGCTGCCAGCCGACTTTTGAAAATGAGAAGCTGCAACACTATATTTCATCTTCAAACCTCAACTTCTTCTTTAGCGACTTTGAACTTTCAACACTTAGAAAAATTTTCCAAGCTAGCTTCAGCAACTTCAACACTTAGAGAAAATCGGCCAACTTCACTTCAGCCACTTCCTCAGCACTACAATTTCCTTTTTACTTCACTTGAAGTCGAACTTCTTAGCTTGGACTGCAATCTTCTTCTGCCTCAAGTCAAACTTCTTTAGCTTGCACTTCAACAATTGATAAAGAAAATGACAGTCATCTCAATTCTTATAGCCAAGTCGATTTCTAGAAGAGGCCAATTTTAGCAAGAATTCAAATTTCCACTACTTCATTGCAGGAATTCGAATTTCCCTCCTCAGGCAGCTGCACCACTTGGCATTCGGCATCCAGAATATTTGACCTTCTAGAATTTCAAGAAGATTCATCTTCACTGGTCAAGGCGTACTTAGCATTTTAAATCATCTTTCAAAATATTAACTTCAACTGCATTCTCTTAAGAAACTCATTCCATCAGCTGAGGCATTAATATTTGATTTCATCTATCTTAGGCTCGAGAAAATTCTCCTTCATGAAGAATTTTGATCAAAATCATCTAGTCATTCAACTTCAAATTCACCAGCCAAGACATTTTATTTCAACAACATATTTTATTCTTCTTGCCTTAGAAATTTTTTAAATTTTCCCCTTAGGAAATTCATCAATCAATTGTCCATCAAAAATCTTCATCTCAAACTTCTTGGCGAGCTATGGAAGACTTTAAAATCCATTCCTTGTCGAAGATGTCCAGTACCCAGAAGAAAATACCCTTCAGAAAGCGTCAAATTCATGTGTCTACAAATGAAGGAGTACATTTAATTTTTGAATTTTAACCTTACAAAAAATATTTTCTTCAAAATTTATTCTCATTCATCACCTCTGGGCGTATTTTCTTGCTTGGCCTTGACAATTTTCATCAACTTCATAAAGTTGGCACCTTCTGACATATCTTTGTCAATTTTATTGAGGTGGAATTTTGTGCTTTGGAATTTTTTTTAAAATAATATCATCAACATGGGCGCATATGAGGCATCAAGGAGGAAATTTTGAATTTTGCTTTAAATATTTCTCTCCATTTATCTTCTTCCAATCATGGCGCATATAGCATGTCAAGGTGGAATTAACCATGCCTTAGCATATTTTTTATCCATCTCCAATAGATGAGGGCGCATTTAGCATATGGAGGAGGATTTAACTCCCATCGCCTTAGTTTATGCCTTGACTTTTCTTCTAACATGGACGCATTAAAAGGGTCAAGGAGGAAGTCAACCTTTTTTTGTCCTTTTCCTAGCTCATTTGGGCGCATTTCACATGTCTAGGAGGATTTAACCACGCCTTGACATATTTTTTTTATCCATCTTCACCTTGCACTTGGGCGCATTTAGCATGTTGAGGAGGAATTAACTTCCAACGCATTAAGACTTGTCTTGACTTCACACCTAGCATGGGCGCATTTTGAGGGTGGAGGAGGATTTATCTTTTGCCTTAGAAATTTTCTCACCCTCTCTCTCTCCTTGGTGCATTTTGAGGGTGGAGGAGGATTTAACACTTAGCAACTTTTACTCCACTTTACCATGGGCGCATTTTGAGGTTGAAGAAGGATTTAACACTTAGAATATTTTTCCTTCACATTCTGGAGATGAGGGCGCATTTAGGGGGTAGAGGTGGAAGTTTATCAGCACATAGAAACTTTTTCATCACCAGCTTCAAGACAAGGCGCATTTTGGGGTAGGGGGAATTATCCATGACTTAGAGAATTTTCCATCACCACTGCGCAAGTTGGGAGCATTTTGGGGGTCCTGCAGGATTAAACCAACACTTCGAAAATTTTCCATCAACTGCCAGCCATGGGCGCATTTCAGGGGTCAAGCAGGAACTTCTTCAGACTTAGGCATTTTTACCTTGCTCACCCTCGTTTACTATATTTAGTAAGTTTCTGATTTTAACCCTTCTGAAGCTTGGATTGATCTAAAATTTTAAGCACAGGATCCTCATGACCTAATTAAGTTGTTCACACTGCCATCTCGTGCTGACTTGCTATTTAAAACATGTTTCTGAAGGTGTTTTACTATTTATAGTAACTGCTCAGTTTCATGACTTCCCCAACTCCGTTTGACTTGAAATTTGAATGACGTGACCCTCATGGGATGACCTGCCCGTTCACACTGGTGCCTGCTGTTGACTTACTATTTATAGCCTATTTCAGAAGTGGCTTAGTATAATTAGTAAGTGCTCCAATTGCCTTCAAATTTTACCAGTGGATAGCTTGAAAGATACCGATCGTAGTGGGATACACTAGTTTTCGAAAATTCTGGCATTTGACCCCTCATTTTAGGTTCAGCTGGAAACCCTAATCTGACTTGCATGTCGATCAAATAACCTCGTTTGACCATTTTTGCACTTTGCTCTGTCGTGATATTGAGGTGCTAGGCAGCCAGTGATCTTGCTAAAAATAGTAAGTCCCTAAAAAAGTGACCAACTCGCTTGCATGTCACATCACTGCGTAGCTCTTGAAAAACCCAGAAGGAATAACCTAACATGCGCTGAAAAGTCCCGCATGCGAGCCCTAAAAATAGCCTATGAAGTTGGCTCTTAAAAGAGTCCTGATCTTGGTTTGCATGTTACACCATTGTGAAGCTTTCGAAAAACCCACAAAGAATATACAGACATGCGAAGAAAATTTCAACATGCAAACCCTAAAAATAGCCTCTGAAGGCTGAGTGCTGAAAGTCATCATCTCATTTTGCATGTTATATCACTGCGTAGGTCTCAGAAAGCCCATAAATATTGTTTAGATATGCACTAAAAAACTTCGCATGTAAACCCTAAAATCTGCTCCTAAAAGTGAACTTGCTAAAAATAGAAAGTTGTCAGTTTCAGCTCGAAATTTGCAGACAAGCAGTTTAACGTGCTCTAGATGCAGTGTAATGATTAGAATTTCAAAAGTGCTGAGAAAACATCCCAAATTAGGTACTTACTAAAAATAGTAAGTTGTCAGAACTCAATGAAATTTTGCCACGAACCTGCTAGAAACATGCTGACTGTATTGCCAAACTCAGATTTCAACTTATTCACTCCATTTGACTTCAAACTGGCCAGAAGACTCAAAACCCTAATTCTCAGACTTAGCCAAAATTTCACGTTTAAGCTCAAAGACGGGCACACTTTGGAAAGACAGACAGCAGAAAAGAGATACAGAGAGAGAGAGAGACAAAACCAAAGCCAAAAGACCAGAATGGAGCAAAAATTAGGGGTTCCCCATTTTGAATGGGGCGATGTGTGAAAAGGTCACAACAGGATCCTTTTGAGTCATTTTGGTGATTAGGAGCAAAAAGTTGCAAAAGTTGTCATGTCAAAGTTGTAAAAAGTTGCAATTTTGATTTTTGGTGGTTGGAAGTCAGTTTGGCAGTTGTGAATGGATGTAATTGCATAAATATAGCATGTAAATTCGAGCACCAAGGTTAGAGAAGAGACTAAATGAAAAAATGAACATTTTGGAAGCATTTTTTTGTGTTTTTCATAGTGTAACAGTCTGAAAACCTACGTGTATGGTCCTGTATGGATGGGTACGGCCTTGTACTTGGTTGGAAAAGTTGGAGAATGGTTTTAGCTTTCTAATGCTTTCTGTTTGACTGATTTTCATTGTGTTTTGTGAAAGTTATGCTAAAAATAAAATAGTGATTGCCATGTACATATTTTCACTGTTTCCTACCTAAAAACCCTCTTTTGTATGGATTGTATGACTTGACACAGTCGAGGACAAGCATGGGGATGATGTAGCTATGAAATACAAAACTTTTGGTTTTTGTTTGGAGTCATTTCATTAAGTTTTGTGAAAGTTATTGCATTTTTGGTGATGACAGCCTTGTACCTTAACTAAGGTTTCTAGCAACACTAAAAAATTCATATCTTCCATTTGGTACAGTGAAAAATCCTATTTTTTTTATGAGTAGCTCTGTTTTGATACCTTCTAATGTTTTCCAAGTTTTGAGGCCGATATCTTTTGGCCACATGGAGTTATGGATGACTGTCATGTTGAAAACCCTGTCAAAAGGGAACAAAAACATGTTTGTTTGAGGGTTTCGTATAATCAATGCATTGTTTGATCATGGAAGGTTGGGAATCAATGAAAGGAGTTGTAAGAGGCCTGATCAAACCAATTTCTCATACATTATGCTGTTTGTTGATGTTGAACCCGTTAGGTTGTTGTGACAAGATGGCAAAATTGAACTAAAGCTGCACTAGACTTTGTTTGTGATGAAGCATTGTATCAAAAGTGTCAAGTTGATCTAGTTTGAGTCTTTCTCTGTATAAAGACTCTAGGCGCCCTCATTAAAATAAATCAAAATTGCAAATTATTTTTTATGAAGAGGGCTGACCCTCTCAAGTGGTGCACCCCATTTTTGGGGATTTATTTTTGAAAATTAAAAACATTTAAATAAATATAGGTGCCGGGACTCTATTGGAGCGCCCCAATTAAAGGTGAAAGGGTGCATATAAATTGAGGGGTTGCATCCATTTTGAAAACATATGTTGCTCCCTAAAGTTGCGTCCCTTGGTGAGAATATTAAAAGAGATTGTGCAGATCATTTGAAAGCAAGCAATTTATTGAATATTGTTCCAATAAAGAGCAGATTTATTTGAAAATATATAAGCAGAATTATGAAAGATACTTAAGCAGATCTATGAGCAAATTTATGGCAGCTTTTGTAAGTGATTTAAATTAAGCAGATTTTGATGACTTCATGAGCAGATCTATGAGAGATACTTGAGCAGATCTATGAGAAAATTTATGCAGATTTTTGTAAGATATTTAAAGCAGATTTGTGAACATTTTATTGAGCAGCATATTGGAGCAGATCCAATAAGTTTCACATAATTATCATATTGTTAATTGGAGGGTGGTGCCTCCTAACCAAGGAGACCAGGAGGTTGGTGCCTCTCATTAGAAGAGATTGGTGTCTCTTGCTCAGTTGGTGCTCAGTTGTGGGGATTGGTGTCTCCTGTGTGTTGGTGTCTACAAAAGAAGTTTTTAAATCAAGTAGGTTGGTGCCTACAAGAAGATCTATACAAGCAATATTTTTCCGTGGTTTTTTCCCGCAAAGGTTTCCACGTAAGTTGTGTATTCGTCTTGTGTTTCTTATTGCTAGATCTTGCATGTGTGTTATTGCTGTGGTTAATTAAGTTTTGAAAAAGTAAAAAATTGTTGTTATACTGAATCACTCCGCCCACCCTCCACCTTCTCAGTATAACTGAATACTCTTCAATCAGTATCAATTAAAAACATACTATAGCCAAACTAGTTAACTGCCATTAAAGATGCAGAATATTTTTGCCCCTCTCCACACCAAAGTTTTGAAAAAGTAAAAGATTGTTGTTATACTGATTCACTCTCCCCGCTCCCCCGCCCTCTCATAAAAACATAATCTAGCCAAACTAGTTAACTGCCATTAAAGATATAAAATATTTTTGTCCCTCTCCACGCCATGGCAATCAATGCACAATCCACTAACAGCCCGATACAAACTATGCAAATGCAAAATCAAAGTTATTTCCGAAGTATAGAAAAGAAAGCAAAGAAACTATAGCAATTCTATAGAGGCTAAAACCTTGTAATGATTTCAACAGTTAAGATGTCATATCAGATCAAACATATATCAAGTATTTTTTTAAAAGAAAAGGTGCTTATATCAAAGTATAGTTTAGTAAGGATTAAAAAATCCCACATACAAGAATAAATCTTGTTGAGGATATTCGCAATACACCATTTCAAAAGAGCCAAAGATGGAAAATGAAAATGGAATTGAAGAGAGAAAAAGTAAAATCTTTCAGAAACAAATAGATATTCTTATCTAATTTTCCTTCTTGTAGGCTCAAAAGAACATGCATAGACCTTCACATAATAAGACAAAACATGACCATGAAGGTAACCCTCAGCTTGACACCATTTTCGTTGAGATTGCAATTTCATTTTCCATTCTAAGGGGCAGAAGGCACCAGTTCTTCACTGTTCCAAACCCACTTGATCGGTCCTCCTTACCCTCTTGGCCACATTTATTGTTCTGTTCTGCTTATAGTTTCATTGAAGGTGAAGTTTTTGAAACCAGGTAACCTTTTAGTTGTATGGAATTCCTTTAAATGCTGTTTGGTTACTGAGCTATCTCTCTGCAGTAGCTTAGCACTAAGAACTATTTCCATTTTCTGCATTCTGTTGAGTGTACTCTAATAATATAGCTAGGAATTGCTAGGCCTTCCTCTCACTTGTTTAGGCAGCTAATTACAGTGAGTTGGCCCTCTATAATGCCTCAGACAAACTTGAGATTTCTTGACTCTGTCCTTGGTGAGTTTTTAAAATCTCCACTACTTTTAAGAGGCCATTCAGGGTCTCATTGATGTAAACAAAAGCGTGCAATAGTTTCAGGGGATTTGGATTGGCTGGCTGATTGGGTTTCTGAGTCGACAGAGAGTTTTCCATTAAATTTTATAGTTTGAGGAGATTTAGCATTTGAAGGTTTGTACAAAGCATAAAATAACTAGCTATTTTCAATGGTATGGGGTGAGGATGAGTAGTTGTTGGCTCCACATACAGAGAAGTGGACATGCTGGGATACTCCTTCAGGGTACGTGTTGATGTGTTTTTCGTGACCGCACCAACGCAGAATAAAGTTGCCAATGGCTTCCCTATTCTCTCTTGATCAAAGTATTCCGCACGCTAAGATTGCCAGAAAGTTCGTGCGTTCAACCCCAAGGTTCCTTAAGTGCGAATAGGCTCAGTTTGGCTTGATGTGATTTGCTGGTATTTCAAGGGGACTTACAGAATTGTTCGGCAGTGGAGAAAGGGATTCAAATGCTCGAAAGATTTATCTATGAAGTGCGGGTTTCCTATTCTAACCAGAAAGTACTGAATTGAAAAGGGTGTAGGGCCTAAGAAGTTTATGTTCTATTCTAAATGCAGGATATGTGGAGCTTCACTTCAATAGACTTCAACCGGATTTCACCTAGCCTCCGTCGGACAGCCTCAGCAAAATCGGTGCAATCTTCAAGGGAAATAGCAAAAGATGTTCAAATTATGACTTAACATGCATACACCATCACAACGACGCATATAAGCATATAAATCACAACTGAAGTTAAACTCAAGGTAATGTCCAGTTGACCACACAAGGCGAACTTATCATCAACAAGCCGCTAGTGGTATGGAATAAAGCGAAGCTATCTCAATAAAACACCACACACCAAAGTAAGCTACTTGCATGAATTTAATCTACTTGGATACGAAAGGAAGAAGAAACCTTGCTAGCATTTCATGACAAGACGAATTCCATCATCAATGAAAAGATCTATTATCATAAAATGTGTTACACAACAATCTCTTCAAAAGTTTTCAAAGGGAAAACTTTCTCTCTTCTCCAAATTATGCAAAATGCTCTACAATACTAAGCTACTTCTAAGTTGTCCCTCTACTCTAATTCTACCCTGATCCTCTCTACTGTCTACCTTCTAATGAATTACAAATGAAGGGGACTCCCCCTTTATATAGCTAGCCAAGTCTCAAAAGACGGCTAGGGTTACAATCAATAGAGTGGCCAGAATTGTGCCACCTCAGCCCTAAATAATATTGCCCTAAAAACCGCCACAAAGGAGAGTGGGGTAATAAATGCGCCATAATGTCCACCATCATCCTTCTAGAAGATTCCATTTGTAGACGCGTTCACACTGTTCTCGATCTTCTTTCTTGGCGTTGTTCTTTGATTTCTTCCACTTGAGGGTTTTCATCTTCGTCACTTCGAGTTATACTAAGTCTTAACACTTAGCCATTTTCTTGCAAATTTTCCTCCTTCGAGATTGAAACTTGTAACTTTATCGTGCTTCCACTTCAAGTCATCGTGCTCTGGCCTCAACATTTCTCCTGCAAAACAAGCAAGGAGAGAAGCATTAGAACACTTCACAATATAAACTCAACTTACTTACCTGATCCTTACGCTCCAACTTTCAAGCATTCATCGCCAACTTTGCGTTCAAGTTCATGCCTTAGACAAACTTCATCTTTGAGAAATTCATTTCACCTGCTGGAGCTCTGATAACCTCGATTTTATTCATTTCCGGCTCTGGAAGACTATCCTCACGAAGGATTGAAGCAAATTCACCTAGGCGGTTTCTTTCAAATTCATCGTCTGGAGGATCTCACCTTGAAAACCACTTTCTTCATTTTTGCCTTAGAAAATTTTCAAATTTCCCTTAGGAAATACATCAACCTGGTGCCCACTTAAAATCTTCATCCCAAAATTCTCGACAAGCTGTGGAAGACCTTAAAATCAACTCCTCATCGATAATCTTCGATACCCAGAAGAAAATTTTCTCCAGAACGCATCGAACCCATGGGTACCCAACGAACGGGTTCATTTTATTTCTCTGAATTTTGAACCTTAGGAGATTATTCTTTCAACAATTTTGTTCTCGTTCTTCGATCCCCTCTGAGAATCTTGCTCTGACTTGGAAAATTTTTATCAATCTTGTGGAGCTGACGTTCACTGACTTCATCTCTGGCAACTCATCTGTGCTTCAAGGAAAAATCCATCACCTCAGAGTTCTAGGCGTTTTTCTAAGGGAGAAAATATCTTGTGCCTTAGAAATTTTTTTGAATCACTCTGGAAATTTTGCCTTAGAAAATTTTGTTTGCCTGCCAGCGAGAGAAGTATCATCTTCACTTAGAAAAAAAAATTTCATTCACAGAGGCGCCTTGTACATTTTATCTTTACTTGCCACTTGCATTTCACTCCACACTTAGGAAAATATTCCCACGCCTTAGAGAAATTTTAAAATCATCCTAGGCGCCTAGCATACTTAGAAGAATTTTAAAATTACGCCTTAATTTATTTCCATCATCTTAAAATATTTTCCAACACACATCACTTCTCCACGCCTTAGCAAATTTTCTAACACCTTATGACTCCCACCACCTTGGCGCATGTAGCACACTTGAGAGGAATATTCAAATCCACGCCTAGCATTCATCACCCTTTCACCACGCCTTGAAGAGAATTTTCACCCACCTTTACCTTATTTACTACCTTTATTTACCTTTCACATTTCAACTTTGGGCGCATTTGAGGCATAGAGGAGGATGGGCGCATTTTGCATGTGCTGGAGGATGAGACTTCTTCCAACGCCTTTGACTCTTTGACCAGCTTCTACACTTGGGCGGATTTGCATTATGAAGTGGATTTTAAAACTTGCCTTTCAACTCATTTGGAATATTCCCTCCTTGCATGCATACGTTTTGTCTCTTTGCATGCCATTGGTTTTGTCTTCACATGCATGCACTTGGGCGCATTTGAGCATGCAAGGAGGATGGAAATCTTTGACCCTCTTTGACTTCTTCTAAACTTGGCGCATTTCCACCTAGGAGGAAGATGGGCGCATTTAGAGGGGTGAGGAGGATATCCGACACTTAGAAATTTTTTCAACTTCTATCAATTTCCCTTGGGCGCATTTTGGCATGGGAGGAGGATAAAACTCGTTGACTTCTTTGACCTTTCTCTCCTTTGGGCGCATTTTGTACCCCATGAAGGATGAAAAATTGTTGACCTTTGACTTTGCTTGCTCACTCCTCCTTGTTGAACTTGGGCGCATTTAGCTGGGTAAGGTGGATGAAGTTTGTTGACTTCTTTGACCCTTTTGAGAGGTGGGCGCATTTAGCATAGGGAGGTGGATTTTACACTTAGAAATTTTTTTGAATGCCTCCAGCTTGCTTGTGGGCGCATTTTACCCCTGGTGAGGGACGAGGTCTCAGACTTAGAAAATTTTCATCATCCTTGCCAGCCTACGTGCCCTGCTATTTATAGTAAGTTCTCTGAATTTGCGCCTGTGAAGCTCGGAATGGCCTGAAATTTTGAACACTGCATCCTTATAACCTTGTTGTTCAGTCGACACTGCCACTTTTAGTCACCCTGCTATTCATAGCCTGTTTCTGAAGGTGGCTTACTATAAATAGTAAGCCCTTGTTTCTGATAGCTCCCAAGCTCCGATCGACGTGAAATTTGGATGAGGCGATCCTCACCACGTGACCTGCTGGCTGACACTGACGCATGCACTTGATTTACTATTTTTAGCCAGTTTCCAAATTGACTTACTATAAATAGTAAGTGCTCCGTTTGACTTGAAATTTCACCAGCAGATAGCCTGAAGGACGCTGATCGCAGTGGTTTACACCGGATTTCGAAGATTTTGACTTTTGATGCCTATTTTTAGGCTCCGAAGCTGTAAACCCTAATTTGCTTTGCATGCATACTAAATGAACTCTGTTTGCCTTCGTTTCTGTTGCACTGTGATCAGCTCGTGAATCTGAACTGCTGGGTGGCGGCTGCCGGGACACACCTGCTAAAAATAGCAAGTTCCTTCGAGGAGAATCTTCATTTGCATGTCACCACGCGAAGCTCTCGAAAAACCCATCAGGAATCACCTGACGTACGCAAAGAAAAGCCCGACATGCAACCCTAAAAATAGCCTCTAAGGCAACAACTCGGAAGTAGTCGTCTGTCTGCATGTTATATCATCGGGCACTTGAAAAACCCAAGGAAATGCCAACATGCAAAGAAAATCTCTGCATCTCACCCGAAATTAGCCCCCGGAAGCCGGTAAAAATAGTAAGTTATCCGTTTTGCTCAAATTTGGCATGCAAGTAGTCTGATATACCCTGAATGCCGTGTGATGCTCGGAATCTCAAAAATGCTGACGAACTGCATGTGATTTCACACTTACTAAAAATAGTAAGTACCTCGGAATCTGATGAAAACTGGCTGGAAGCCTGCTGGATGTCTGCTGACAACAATGTTAAGCTCAATTTTCAATTTACTCACTTTATTTGACCTTGGACTGACCAGGAAGACGCAAACCCTAATTTCAGACTTGGTCAGAATTTCACGTTATGGTTCAACGGCGGGCCCGTCCCAGAAAGATAGACAGAACGAGAGAGAGACAACAGCAAAAACAAACCAACATCAAACCAAAAGCAAAGCCAAAATAGGGGGTCCCCATTTGCAATGGGGCGATGTGTGAAAAACGTCACAACAGTACGTAAGAGAGGGAAACCACATATTTCTGGAAATGCCATCTGCAGTACCTCAAACCTTGAGGGGCTTAATAGAAATTGAACCCAACTTGTTTGTCACATGGGATAATGCACATCCAAAACCACTCGTCCTTTTGATTTATGTGATCACTGCTACTGGTTGTGAGCATCTAGATTGAATCAACAGCTGTGTAGAATGAAATATCCTCATATTTACACTCTTCATCCAATATATTAGTAATTTGACAATCACTGTAAAATGGGTGACATTTTCATTTCTCCTGTACTCATTTCAGTAAAGCTTTTTCTGAAAAGCAAAAGCTTTATTTTTCCTTGAGTATATTTTTAAGGGATAATGACTAGTTGTAAGACATTTAAGAACTTATATTTGGCTTCAAAAAGGTGGTGTCAACTCCAAATGACCTGCTATATCTCTCACAATAATAACATAGTACAAAACCTAGCTGTTTGCTAAGCATAGTTTAGAGGATTTGGATGCTGTCGAGGACGTTCTATCATCTCAGATCATAGGAAGATGCTATAAGTTGATAGGGAGTATTTATTTCGAAGTTGGTGGCATGGAAAACCATCTTCTTCTATTTCCAACAGAAGATACAAAGTCATAACTGCAAAAGTAGAATGGCAGCTGATAAGTTGATTCATTGCCTTAGACTACTAGCACTGTGAAAGATGGGAATGTCCCCAATAGTAGGAGCCCAGTCACTCTTCTTCAACGAAATTTGTGATCATCTTTCCATGAATAGTATTGAGACTACTTTCATCATTTGACTTCTTTAAACCTTATTTTCCAACACCGCACAAGCAAATATTTACATGATATGCAATAATACCAAACATGTGTTTGTGGATTTTCAACTACTGTTTGCATTTGCTACACCATAGTGATATTTATGTTTGGCTTTGTCCACTAAGGGAGTTGAGACACTTCCATCAGGAGTGTGTATTTTGTATTAGGCTTGATATAATGAAAAAAATATGATAGAATTGTGAAAATATATAATATATGATTGAAAAAAAATAAACATGAGATGAAAAAAAAGATGAAAAGAGTGGGGTGATGGGAGTATAAGAACACATCCCCTAAAAGATAGCCCATAATAGCTACCAAAGATTCTACAAGTCATCTCTTCAAAAAAACGAAAAGTCCTGAAGGCATAGAAATGAAGGATAAGAATTCACAGTCATCTACATTTCCCCTCGATGGTTAAACTTTATTCAATGCCATTCCAAGTGTGTAAGCTTTTGACAGATGACATGTATCATATATACAGACCACAAGCCTTTGTCCAAGACTGAGTTCCTATATGATCACCCCACCTAAGTTGGTGAAATTTGCATGAATGATATTGTAATGTCCCCATTTTAGGGTTCTCTTGCATTGCAGTTGGCTTTGACCTTCTAGGTGAATGTTTGTTTTGTTTGAGGGGTTGTTTGATGTTACCAATGGGCTCAATGGTCTAGAGGACTCAGATGACACTTTCAGATGTTATTTTCAACTTCTTGTGCGTTCTCCAAGAAACATGGTGAGAGCATCTATTTATAGTAAGTCACCCGATTGAGTTCGTTTATCATCATTCATCATCAGTATAACTCCTGCGTAGTTAGTTTTCAATTCCAATACATTTCAACCGTTTCACAATTTGGATGTAATATTGAGCTATATTTAATTAATTTTACTAAGGTTGTTATTTTAATGGGCACCTTAGTGTTATAGCTCGTTGGAATTGGAATGGAAAGTTTTAAATGTTGGGACTCTCTGTTGGCGTAACAACTAACACCTCTGGAGTAGAGGTTGTTATGAACAGCCTATGTACACTACGCAATGAGTGCTCTTCAAATTAGGAGGGGAAGCTCCCTCGTTGTGCTTTGACAAAAATACTTGCAAAGGAAAATAAGCTAAACTATGTCCTGTCTTTTTGTTTCAGCTATAGAGGCACAAGGCTTTCTTGAAAGAACTTATACGTTGCAGCTGAGTTTTTCTGGTTTTCCAGATCTACTAACTACAACTAAACTTAATCTATCCAATCTCCTCAGGAAAACAGAGCAAGAGGAAACGGAGCAAGGTTTGACTAACTAAGGATAAACGAGCTTAGATTCTCTACTTGAAGGCAAGGTGGCGCAACTATCATCTCAATCTAAACAAGCTTATTGGGCACAAAACAGATTTAAGAATTTACCAAGACAACCTTATGAAATCCTGTGGGGCATAACACTTGATCAAAATAGTAAAGTCTTCACAAACAGCTTTATCACCACAATCTCACGAAACCCTATGTGGCATAACCTTTGATTATAATGATAAAGATTCACAAAACAGATTTATCACCGTAATTTCTCGAAACCCTATGTGGCATAACGATTGATCACAATGGTAAATATACATAAAACAGACTTATCATCTCAATCTCTTGAAACCCTATGTGGCATAACAATTGACCTCAATGGTAAATATGCACGAAACAGATTTATCTTAACTATGGAAAGAATCCACCATTACAATCTCTTGAAACCCTATGTGGCATAACAATTAATCGTAATAGCGAAGACACATGAACAAATACCAAAAAGAGCAATATTGAGGGCAAGGTAGGCGCAGCATATATTTCTCTCTCAAGCAAAAGTTATTTACAAATGAGCAAAAGCTCTTATTTATATACATCAAGGTGTAGGGAACCCTAAAATCACTTTGAGTCATCTACAGTCTTGCAATGCATGCAAGTTATCGCGCCAAACCCTAATTAAGTAAACTATACAGTCAACTGGGAAACTACCATCAGTTAACCGAAACATCTAATCTAAAAATGGACATTTGTGCGAGCATGCACGTCCTTATTGAAAGCAAGTTAACTGGAAGACTACCATCAGTTAACGAAAAACCCTAAATAGAACTCCAAGTGTGTAAGGCGAATCTCAGAATAGATATGCATGTGATGACAACATCGAGTTAACTTGAAAGGGGTAACAGTTCAACGTGTGTGTAATGTCTATCCTATCGAGAGGTGGGGAGCTGAAGTTTACTATGTGTGATCTCGAGCAATCAATCCCTTAGCGAAGTTGATAAGCTGTATCACTATCACGGAGCTATGAGACTCTGTGAAAGAATGCTATGTCGATCGTATGTCCTCACCGGTGTGATGCGGTAGAGTTCTCCTCTGCTCCTCGTTGCTTCATCGAATAATGCTGACATGACTGTAAGCTGAGTAACCTTACAGCCAATGGTCTCCCCACTGAAAATGGTATGAATGAGTGCCTGTAGCTCTGACTGAACGTCTGTAAGCTCCACGTAGGCACCACCCTCGATCTGGTAACGACACGGTAAGAGAGATACTAGAGTCCTCACAAACCAGAGAGCACTAGTGACTTGCTCTCTACTCTCAGCCAACTCTGATGCTAAAGTGTCCTCTATCTTCGCTCTAACAACTAATTGTGTCTTCCAAGAGTAGATAGCCTCTCTGTCCTCTACATCTGTGATTGTGTCATAAGCGACACTCAGGTGAGCAATCATAATCTCATCTCTGGGTTTGTTAATAGCCATATCTCGTTCCTCATCCTGAAGACGAAGACGGAGCTCTCGTGCATTGTACCGCAACTGATATAACTCTGTAAGCATAACACGGCCTCTAGCAACGAACTCCTCCTCCCACTCATCCAAACGCTTGCCATATGCAACCAAGTGATTGAGTTGACTTTGCTCTGCTGGAGGCTCAAGCATCGGTGGAGTGTGTGAATGGCATTTGGTATATGCACAAGGCTAGAAATGTACTGACGAAGCTGTCTGATTTCAACCTTGAGGGCTGCCTTATCCTCTCCGTCCTTTAGTATTCTATCCCTGGCACTGTCTGTAGCAACTTGTAGGAGATCAACCTGAGTCTGGCGTGTGCTGTGACCAAGGTTGACTGTGATAACCTCAAAATCCTGAGATTCCAACTCAGCCAAGTTCTTTCCCTGTTGAGGTACGGCAGTCTCAATGACAATCTCCATATCAATGTTTCTCTCTACATGAACCATGTTCTTGACTCTCTTATCTGGCGCATCCTGGTAAATGTCATCGAAATCGGAATGATTGAGAACATAAGATGGCTGCCTCCTCTTCCTTCCTAGCTGAGCTTCGATCCAAGATTGGTCTCGGCTAATGCTACTAGAAGGGTTTGCACTAGCGACAGGAGGTAATGATGAGAGTGAGTGTGTAGAAGACCCACTGCGAGGTGGAGAGTCTAAATCCAATTCAATGTGAATTGGGATAGGTGACTGCTCTGGAATTGATATAGGAACTTGAGGCTGAACCTCAGGTACTAGCGGGCTCTGAGCTGACCTCTGAACTGGCACTGTAAGCGGCTGTCTGTTAGGCTCTGTGTGTGAAACAGTGGCAAGCGCCTTGCCCTTTGAATTGTTTGGCGCTTGTACTTTCTTGGGAGGATTACTCCTCTTCTTTTTGTTTGATTTTGACGAAGAAGGTAGCGAAGGATTCACCACTACTGGCGGCTCTGTTCTAGGAATATTTACCCTTCTTGTCTTCTTGCTGTCGAGGAAAAGTATATTGTTTTGAATAACTCTACTTGACCTCTCCTTCACCGTTGCATATTCCTTGGCATACCAATCTACTGCTGGCAACGGTTGTGTATCGACCTGCTCTCTGAAAAACTGAGGAAGAACCTCTCCCTCATCATCTGATAAACCTCCCACA
>VDFB02352105.1:0-17723 GCA_007258455.2 Sequoia sempervirens | reverse complement strand
AAAAGGAAAACTTGAAGAGTATAATCTAGAGATTGGAAGACGAAGAGCTCATCCACAAACAAAGATGGAAAATCCAAACAATGGACAAAGTTTGGAGCTTGATGAGAAGGGTTTTCAGAAGGATTTTCTCGACATGAAGGCTAGATGGTCAAAGTCTTATTCCAGGAGAGGTAAGAAATTTTGTGGAGACATGAAGCTCGTGCAGGAAAAGGAGATAAATCAAGAGATGATCCTGAGCCTCTGAAGATAACTCCCTCTTCTCCTTGTCCTCCCTCTTCTCTTTCTTCTCCTTTTTCTCCTTCTTCTCCTTCTTCTACTCATTCTATGCCTTTTAATCCTTTTAAGGGTGTGCATAAGCCTTGAATTAAATTGGATGTAAAATTTGACTTACCAAAGTATTGTGGTGAATTAAATGTTGAAAAACTAGATGACTAGATTTAGCGGGTTGAAGTCTATTGTAGAGTCCAAAACCTCTTAGAGGATGCTAATAGGATCTAGCTTGCTACTCTTCAGTTAGAGGGTACAACTCTAACCTAGTGGGAGAGTAGGACTAGGGTAGAAGTTTCCCAACATGATAAATTCAATTTGTCCTAGACAAAATTTGTAGGTGCTCTTAAAAAGAAATTATATCCCTTAGGCTACATGCAGAAATTAATGATGAACTGATAGATGTTTAGGCAAGGGAAAGGTCAATCTGTTTAGGAGTACACTCATGAATTTTGTAAAAGGGCTATTGCATTAGATGTTCCTTTGTACACCCAGGATACTTTGTTGAAGTACATAGGAGATCTTCATTCCTACCTTAGACATTCTATTTTGATTTTGAATCCCAATAACCTAGATGAACTTTGTGTCTAAGCTACCCACTTAGAGTCTAGAGGTAAGGGATCATTCATTGATAAGTTTGATAGAAAACCATCTAAGTCTGAGGGGAAACCTAAGGGTAAAGACCAAGGTAAAGGTAAAGGAAAGAAGACAGCTACAATGAAGAAAGAGGTTGAGAAACCCACATGCTCACACTTTAAGAAAGAGGGGAATGATGAATCGAGGTACTAGAAATTGCATCCAAAGTTAAGGCCAAAAATATTTGGAGGCAATAAAGGAAAAAAAAAGACTACTGATGCTATCATTCAACATGATCTTGGATCTGATTACGAAGAAGAGACAAAGATCATTGCTCCTATGAACCAAGGTAAAGGGAAAGGTATAAATATTTCTTCTGATGCAATTATTTCTAATGCAAGTAAAGTATCCACTCCTAAAGTTGATAAAAAACAAAATGAACTATTTCACATTCGTGTGGTAACTAAACACACAAATATTGATACACTAATTGATTCAGGCTCTCAAGTCAACTTGATTTCTAAAGAGGTTGTTAAGAAGTTGAATCTAACTACTACTCGTCATCCTAAGGCCTATCTGCTTGGATGGGTATGTAATGTTGCACAGTTGTAGGTGACAAAACAATGCAAATTGTGTTTTTCCATCACTACAAATTTTGTTGATGAAGTAGATGTTGTACCTCTGGATATTTGTGGGCTTGTGTTAGGGAGTCCTTATCTGTATGATAGAAAGAAAATCTTTTACAAGGGGAGAACAAGTATCATATTTTTAAAGATGCGGTAGAATATATTGTATGTGCACACAAGGTCAAGACTAATCTCACACTAGTTAATGTTGGTCAAATGAAAAAATTAGTCAACTCTAGTAAGAACTTTGTGAGTTAATGCTTGTAAAGGCCAAAGAAGAAGATAACTCTGGGAAATTTAAGGGGTTTGACCCAAAACATAAGGTTGAAATGGTCAAAATTGTTTCCACTTATGATGAATTGTTTTAGGAACCAAAGGGGTTGCCACCCAAGAGGGAAATACAACATGAAATCTAGTTGCAACAGGATGTGCCATTGCCTAACATCGGCTTGTACCATTTGTCCATTATGAAAAATGAAGAAATCAAGAAACAAGTTCAGGAGTTGGTGGAAAAAGGAGTCATCGGTCCTAGTACATCTCCTTGTGGTTCTCCAATTGTGTTGGTTCCAAAGAAAGATGGATCTTGGAGAATGTACATCAACTACCGTTCCCTGAACAAAATAACAATAAAAAATAGGTATCCTCTTCCAAGAATTGATGATTTACTTGATCAATTAAAACATGTGGTTTACTTCGCTAAGTTAGATTTGTGAAGTGGTTATCATCATATTAGAATTGCAGAAGATGACATTTGGAAAACCACTTTCAAGACAAAATAGGGACTTTATGAATGGTTGGTTATACCCTTCAGGCTTTGTAATGCACCCGCCACGTTCATGAGAGTCATGAACGATGTCTTTCATCCTTTTATTGATGATTTTTCCATTTTCTATCTAGATGATATTCTTGTATTTAGCAAGTCTTTGGATGATCATGTAAGTCATTTAAAGAAAATTTTTGATGTTTTGAGAAAATAAAAACTCTATGTAAAGATGTCTAAGTGTGAATTTTCAAAGACATCTCTAGTGTACTTAGGCTATGTCATAGGGAATAGTTAATTGAAATTAGACCCTACAAAGGTAAAAGCTATTGTAAACTGGTCTAAGCCAAGTACTTTAATAGAAGTCAGAAGTTTGTTAGGTGCAGTCCAGTACTAGAGAAAGTTCATTGCAAACTTCTCCTACATTGCATCACCATTGCACACATTGACAAGTACGAAGACAACTTTTCAATGGAGAGGTCCACAACAGAAGGCCTTCAACACTTTGAAGGAAAATTTAAGCACTACACCAGTTTTGGCTTTACCAGATCTACATCAGCCATTTGAGATCGAGATTGATGCCAGTGGGCTTTCCATGGGAGTTGTTCTCACGCAAGGACGTAAACCAATCTACTACCACTCTGAAACATTTTCAGGAGCAGTAAGTAACTATCCCACTTATGATAAGGAAATTTATGCTTTAGTTCAAAGTGTTAAAAAATGGAAACATTACATAATGGGGAAAGAAACTATAATCCACACTAATCACCAGCCACTACAATACTTGCTATCACAGTCTAAACTGCAACAAAGTAGGCATTTCCAATGGATGGGATTTTTACAATAGTTTCATTTGGTAATTAAGTACAAGAAAGGTACCCATAACAAAGTAGTAGATATGATTTCTAGGCCTCCCATTATGAATGCATTGATTATCCTTAAAGGTAGTTCAATGGTGTATGAAAGCTTTCAGGAATAGTATGCTAATGATGAAAACTTTAAGGATATTTATTTAGCTTTAATTGCAGGCAAACAAATAGAAGAGAAATATTACTATGTAAGATAAAATTTTGTATCATTTGGGAAAGTTATGTGTTCTAAAAGATGAACAAGCACATGTAATTCATGAAGCTCACACCTCTTTGATTGTAGGACATTTTGGGGTAAGTAAAATAGTTACTCAGTTGCAGACATATTGTTACTAGCCTAAAATGTAGGAAACTCTCACCAAATATATTAAGGGTTGTATTATGTGTACAACTAATAAACCAAGTAATAGAAAAGTGGGGTTGTACATACACCATTACCTATTCCATCCCATCCATGGGAAAGTGTTTCTATGGATTTTGTCAGGGGGTTACCTATGTCTAGGAAGGTACATGATTTTTTTTTGTAGTGGTTGATCAGTTCAGAAATATGTGTATCTTAATGCCATGTAAAAAGCAAGTCATTGTTGATCTGACAGCTAAAATGTACTTCCAATTTGTATGGGTTCATTTTGGGTTACCTACTTCTATTGTATCAGATTGAGACTCTCGATTCCTAGGGGAATTTTGGTCAGCTTTGTGGGGACTCATGGACACTAGACTGAAGAAGAGTAAAACCTTCCATCCACATATCAGTAGACAAATAGAGTTAGAAAACAAGATAGTTGTACATCTGCTTAGAGGTTATTGCAGCAAACATCCCAAGTTGTGGGATGAGAGTCTTCATTATGTGCAACATGCTTACAACCATGCGGCACACTCTTCTACAAAGAGGTTTCCTTTCGAGACTTGTTTCATTTTTGTGCCTAAGACCCCGATGGATTTTGATTTTGGAAAAGATGATGTTGAAGATGGATGCCATGATTCAAAGAAGGATTTGAAGTTCATCCAGAAAGTCCAAGCCATCCATCAGGTAGTGGAAGCACAGTTGGAGAATATTCAAGCCAAATACAAGGCTCGACATGATAACCATCATAGTGATCACCATTTTCAAGTTGGAGATAGAGTTTGGTTACACATCAGCAAGGAAAGAATGCAAAGCGAAGGAAGGAATTTTAAGCCAATTCAGTATGGTCCCTTTGAGATCTTGGAAAAGATCAAAACCAATGCCTTTCACCTTAATATTCCTCCATGCATGCACATCTATTTAGTTGTCAATGTTGAGAATCGAAAGTTTTACGAGCCTCCAATGATACTAGATGAAGACACATACATTCAGGTTCCATTAGTTGATGATCTTTCACCAGAGTACATGTCAGAGTTGTCAGAAGATGTCATCCTAGACAGGAAAGCCAAGACTTCCTGAAGAGGAGTAGTTGAGTACCTCAGAGTGGGACTAAAGGGGATGAATCCAAACAAGGAAAAATGAATAGAGATTGGTAAAGTGAGGGAACTTTAACCTCACTTACTTTTTGAGTAACCAACTTTCAGAGGTCCAAAATCTCTCTAGTGGGGAGGATTGATCTGGAGGATCTTCACCAAAAATTGAAGTTTCTCTTTTATCTCCAAAATTAGCACAATTAGAAAGAGACCAAAATTATGACTCCAATGCAACTCGAACAAAGCCAAACAGAGCTACGGAGCCCAAGATATGCTCGATCAAATCGTTGTCAACCCAAGACCCAGGTCAGAGAAAAAAAAGGAAAAAATTCAAAGTCACTAAAAATGTTTAACACCAGTCTCAATGCAAAGAACTCATCAAGAGCTTTCCAATGACATTCGCTTCACACAAAATAGAGGTCATATGCCCGAGTTATGAGCAGTCAAAGATCGAGTCAAAGTTGACCATGTTGATGTCAGCATGACATCAACATGGTACAGTTAGCATAGAGTCAACAGCATGGACCAATCTTTAGTTGCCATGTGGCATCCTAAAAAGAATGTTATTAAAACACATGGCATTGATCTAACTCGACATGTGGCACTGTCCTCAGCTCAACACGTGGTGGCATATGTGGCACCCCTTGCACTCTCCCACCGAATGACATTTACATGTTACCAAAAGGAGTTGGTGGGGGTCGAACCAACCACCCCACATTTCCAATAAATCCTCTCAACCATTCCACCATATCCACAACCTTAACTATAGAAGGCGGTTGGTTGGTTTCTTTTGACATACAACAAACTGACATTTGTTTTAAGAAAAGATGGTCGGTGGGGGTTGAGCCCTAACCACCAACCCAACTAAAAAAATTTGTTACGGTTTGACCACCAGTAATTTTGAGATGCTTTGTGGGTATAGTTGTTTTTAAACAACTCTTGAAAGTGGAATCCCTCTATTTTAAACATTCTACCCACTTTTCTAAAAATACAAACCCCCTAAATTGTTAAAGAAGATAAAACAAAATATGTTGAAGCCCGAGAAATAGAAATTTAAGGGGCTTTCATATATATCAAATATTATCAAAATAATTTGTAAAGGATTAATTAAAATCCTAATATGTAAATAAAGGGGATTATAGAAGATTTTATGTCAAAATAGGAGATATTGGGAATAGTTGTAAATCAATTGGTTATTAACCCAATTGAGTAAAGTTTTTGTATAAAAAGAGGGGGGTTTAGAGGCTTAGAGGAGAACATTCAGGTGTTGAATACTTAGGATATTTCAAGAGAGACAAATTGTTGATCCTATACGTCGAGTGAATGTTGGAATTCCATCGTGCTTGAAGGGAAAAGCTAGTAAACAGATGTAATGCCGAATTTTTGAAGATTTTAATTGGACCGGTCTACTCTTTGGAGAGGGGCCCAAAGATGTACTCGTTCTTACAATGAACTATGTTATCAAGCTATTTGCATTCTCTCTTCTTGTCTCTCATTCTAAATTCTGTCTTTTCATTATTTCGTAATTCAATCATGTTGTGTGTTAATTTCATTTTTGTAAGTTGGAATTGAAACCGTAATTGTAATGCATTCTTAAAGAAAACATCTTAGATCCGTTAATCATATCAAAAATATTTACTTTTTATCTTTTCTAACAATTAGAAGATTTATCTTTTAAATTTGGGGGTTAAATCTTTTAAATTTAGGAGATTATATTTTACCTATATTTTTTAAATATTGTTTAAGCCCTTAAAAATATTATAATTCGTTGAAATATGAGAAAGGTGGTTAAAGGGGTTAATTTGTTGAAATATAAGTTTACGGGCTTTATTTCTCTCCTTGTTTTATGGGCAAGGCAAGAGGATTTTAAGGGATAAAATCCCTCCAAATCCTCTTTTTTTAATTTTTAAACCATATGTTTTTGCTTTAACAAATATGGTCTAATCCATTATTTTTTCCACTTATTTGGTCCATGTCAATGCCAACTCACTAGTCCTGCCACATCTACCACATGTCCTTCCAAGTGTCAAGTTTTGGTGATGCCACGTCACCACTTTGACCAAGTTTGACTGGTCATAACTTCCACATACGGACTCGGATTCGGTCCATTCAAAATGCACCAGAAAGCTCTTGATGAGATTTACATGATGGAATTTGTATAGAAATGTTTCATTATTATTAGTTTTTCTATTTGACCAGCTTTGACCTCATGTTGACCAAACTTTGACCAAGCATATCTTAGGTGTACAATCTCCTTTTGACATGATTCAAGTTGTGTCGGGACTGTGTAGGTGAGCCCTATGCAATGGAGTTGGTTCCATATGATTCTGAGATTGTGAATTTTTAAGGTCTTATGGATCCTCGTAGATCATGTTTGTAATGGTATGTGTCTTTCTTGCATAAAATTTAACTTTTCTTTGTATGTATTGCTGGTATTTAGTTTTATGAACATTAACATAGTTTTTTCTTCTCAACTTGAGTGACCTTGAGTTGGAATCTTATGTTTTCAATGAAATAAACACGATCAATATGGACATGTATATAGAAACACTTTTTGATGTAGCCTTTGAGATCTACTCATCATTCAATTAAATTTATTTATTTAAGTTTGCATTCTCATTATAGTTTCCAATAAATTATTGTGTTTCTTTTATAAGTTTGGAGAAGTGAGGGTGTCGATGGCCCTTTAATAATTTTCATAAAAAATTCTAAAACCTATTGTTAAACAACGGATACTATCGTAAGTCCTAGATTAAGGGCTATATGCCCACAATGGTTGGTTGTTTTTGAGTGACATGTAGACATGTTCATGATCACTATAGGAGGGAAAAGGTTTCTTTATTTGTTCCTAAACCCGAGATATCAATGGGGAGGACAAGGTAGCTATGTTATTATTATATATTTTAATTTTACTTGGCATGGTACTAAAAGTAAACTTGTACACAAAGAAATTTCAGATATTGAAGGTTAGGGATTTTATTAAGTCTTATTTTTATTTGATAATGTATAGCTTGAAGTTATTTCATTGAGGCTCAACCTCAATTTTTTCACAAGTATATTGGGACTGTTACAATTGAATATTTTTTTAGCTTCGAAATTATTAAAATATATTCTATTTATGCACTTTATAGTTAAATAAAAATATGGAGTTAATTTTTTGCTTAAAAAGTAAATCCATTAGAGAAGAAGATTAGTACAATAATCAAATAATACTTTTTGAAAAATCCTACTTTATAAATTGTAATAATTAAACTTAAGATTTACAAATGAAAATTTTGAATAGATTTAAGAAAACAATTGATAAATATATATTGGGTTGACCTTGAAATACCAATTTGACCATGGAAAAGAACTACCCATAATAAGTACTCCATAATAAGTACTCCATTAACCAATCATTGAACTCATAAGTATTAGTTCCTGCTAAAATTCCAACTCATTTTTGACTTATGCATTCTATTGATTTTGTTTTCCAAATGCATTGGCTCTAGCATGCAAGAAATTTTTGAATTGGAAATTGCTACCTTGAATTGTTTCCTAGTGGTTTTTTTACGGAAAAGCATGGCAATTCCTATAGTTTGTGTGACTCATTCCAATCCCCCACTTCTAACATGTTGTTGTTGAGCTCACATGTCTCATTTCTAGCAATAAATTGCTAAACTATGTTAATGTTGAATTCACTAATTCTCTATCAAATCCTAGTTAGCATGCTCCTCATTAAGCTTGGGTATACGCATGCAATATGTGGGAATGCTTACGGCCACAATGACCAATGACATCTACTTAGCATTATTTAGTTATATTCAAGATTTGTGCATCGTGAGGTTGAATAATTTCTTTAGTGTTCAAATGGGTTCACCTCGCTTTAAACAAAATTATGACTACCACTTTAGTCTCTCATCCTTTTCAACACCACAAGCTTGAAATACTTTTATTAACGGTACACTACAAATTTTGAAATACGAAAACATACCTTCAGCGTATCAAAAATGACCAAGTGGCATCTAGGCCATCAAATTGACCAAAAAAAATATTTTGGACTTGTCTTCTTTCTGAAATACCAACCTCTATTTCACCACTTGGTTACCAAAAATAAGAAATGGGAAATGTGATGGTAATGACAACATGATAGAAATTAGATGTTAGCTGAAGTTGGGTAAGAAACATATTAGAAAACAGTTTTCATTTTCATACATATATTACATATTTTATTTTTGAGAGGTTCTATTCATGGAACATGGTATTTAGATATAAAATCCTAACAATAAATGTTGAAAACTATTTTTGTAAAACTAAGCAAGTATATGCTTAATCAATTCTACAAATGATAATGAACATCTTAATGTATTTATATTAAATTATTAGAAGATTATATATTTTTTTTATATAGTTTTATTTCTATAAAGTTTGATTTGTATATTTTTAATCATTGTAAGAAAACATTAATAATCATAACACTAATAATCATTTTTTATATTTTATTAATAATAGTTATAAAATAAAAGTTCAACTTAATAGAAACATAAGAATATGTATTACTATTAATCTATGTTACCAGATCCACCTGATGACTAGCTCCAAGTTTGGTTCAAAGTAGATCCCTAGTCTAATCTCACTCAGCTATAGATTTTAGCAAGTCACTTCCATGGAGAATTGTTGCCCCTCAAGCTTCTTGAAGGCCCATGAAGTTGTGAGATATAGAGCTAGACACACCTGACTTGGATACTTCCATGTCCCAACATATTGCACCTAAGGAATCTGAAAGAAAGCACACCTTTTGTCACATCTCAAACTTTGATGCTTCTTGAATTTACTTTATTTGGAACTGATTTATGGATAATTCTATGTGGTTGAATAAATATTATGTTATTTTGAAAGATGAAATAAGTAAATGATTATTTTATTTTGGAAAAGATGAAATGTAATGAATATTATTCTATTTTGAAATAATGCAATATAGAAAATGTTATTTTGGAATGATAAATCATATTGCTTTGATTTATTTTAATAGACACCAATCTATTAATGGGTACTTGATTTTTCATGAGTTGCAAGTTGTCAAAGTCAAGGGTGGGTTAAGGTAGAGGAGGCTAGCTACCTGACAGAGTTAAGATGGAGTGGTCCCTCTTGCACACACAAGTGCTTAGAAAATATATAGTTGCATTAGAATTGCATTAATTAATCATATTATATTGCTTCTTATTTAATAGTTGGTTGTTTAATTAATTGGAGGCAAAAATTATATGCTCATAGAAAATAGAAGAGATAATTTTAATTTATTTTATGTCTTGATTTTATTTGAAAAATAAAATTATTATTATTTATTGTTTTATAGGTAAGTTTGATGCAAGCTACTAAATCATGTTTGTTATTAAATATTAGTTTTATCGGATAAACTCAAATAAATCATAGAAAGGAAAACAAGATTTCAAAAACAAAACAATTGGAAAGAAAAAAAAAATAGAAAAATAGAAGAAAAGAACTTAAATTTAGGAAATAAAACACAAAAGCAAAACAAAACAAAATTAGAAAAGAAAAGAAAGAAAATAATAAAAGAGAATGATCTCTCATCCTCTCAGGAACAAAAAATTCATTCACAATTTTTAGTCTACAAAACAAAAACAGAAATTTAGATAGAAGAGTTGGGAATTGGGCAAAGAAGAATAGTGAAAAAGAGAGAACAAGAAGAGAGTAAAAAATATAGCATTTTACTAGGTTTCTATGCAATTTCTATTATTTTAAATCTTAGTTTGTGTGAATAAATGTTATGGAACAATCTATGTTTTTATGTGAAAGGATAAATCTCATTGTTGATACTAAATTGATTATATCAATACAAAAATTGTAGTTATGCATTTGCATGATAAAATCATTCATTTTCTATATGAAAAATTGAGTATTATGGCTATAATAAAATTGTATATTTTCATTTTTGTATTGTAGCAAACCATAATACTATATTTCTTATATGTATAAATACATTATACTTTTGTATTTACTGGTAGTGAATATAATAATATTATATATCTATATATATTACACTCCATAGTATAATATATATATATATATAGATAGATATATAATACTATTATATATATTAGAAATGAATATAATAATATTATATATATACTGTGAAGAAAATGAATTTGTGGTAGTCAGAATTGCTATATTTTTGTTTGTAAACTGAAAGAAGTTTTAGAAAATATAATTTTATATATATATACAACATATGGCCATGGAAAAACAGTGTTGTGGAAAGGTAGCAACCATTCCACAAGCGGCTCTCCATATGGAGATCGTCGGCCCCTCACAACCACCTTGATAAAGAAAATTGAATCTCTTTGATAATGTATTAAACTTGCAAAAGGGCACTAATCTACGTGTTTATTTATGCCTACAAATATATATATATATAATACTACATATATATATATATATATATATATATATATATATATATATATATATATATATATATATATAAAGAGAAAGAGCAGCAGGCAGTGCAGCATATACCAGGCACAACAACACGCACAGGCCTCAGAAAGCCCACACAAGAGACCACTCTTTTTGTCAGCAGAGCCAGCCACCATCTCGAGCGGCCAGATCGAGTTGCTACCTTTCCACAACGCTTCCATGGCCATGCTGTATATATATATATATATATATATATATATATACATATATATATGGCCATGGAAATGTAAAGGTTGTGTGGAAAGGTAGCAAAACCATTCCACAAGCGTGCTCTCCACATGGAGATCAGCTTTCTGCCCCTGCCAACCAATTCCTGATAAATAAAATTGAACTTTGATACTGTATTAACCTGCAAAAGGGCACCACCCATACGGTTTATTTATGCTCACAATATATATATATATATATATATATATATATATATATATATATATATATATATATGTTATATATATATATATATATATATATATATATATATATATATATATATAATACTACATATTTAATAGTATATATAGTTGTATACCAATATGATCATAATTAACTACTATTTGTAATTGGTATATATATATATATAAGTATGTATGTATGTATGTATGTATGTATGTATGTATGTATAAGGAAGATTTATTTTGCCAAGGATGTTGATGAAATATATATATATATATATATATATATAGATATTAGATACGTGCACATATTGAATTATATGAATATAAATTTATTCTTAGTTAAAGCCTGTCAAATTGGAGAATATTTATATAAAACGAATTATTAGAATTTTGTATGCAAAATGGAAAACTTCTTATGTAAAATTACTCCAAATTGTAGAGATGAAATAAATCAACATGAGGAAACTTATAAGTTTTTAACAGTTAGTTTATTTCACAAATCTGAAAATAACTTCTTTTATGTTGGATTCCTGTATATCACCCTGGAAGTGTAATAAATAGTCCAAAACATGTGATCTAGAAAAATGATGTAGATTGAGTAAATTCTTTGATTTTTTTGAATGAAACACAATTTGACAACCACTTTAAATGTAAAACAATTTTAAACCTTGAATTATGTGAAATGGCACTTTATTTATTATTTATGTGTAATTTTTACTTCAAGGACAAGATTTTGAATGTGGGCTCCTAGAGATGATAATTTACTTTTTTTGAAATTTCCATTTTGTTTATTATTGCATGGTCAAGCTACTGTACTAGTGAAATAAATGGTTTGAAAAGCATATATCATATGTTATTTATGTCTTTTCCACATCTTGTATGCAAGAATTATGTCATTCTAGTTTAGGAATGCATTTAGGCATTAGACACACATCGAGAGATTCCTGCCTACTTTACTATTTCAAGTTGCTAGGCTCCTTGTGTAGGGTCGATGCTTTCTTCATGTTACGAAGAAACCTAGGGAAGTCTAGTACTTTGTGGTTGGGTGGAAAAGTGCCTTAACCTTGCTCTTGGCCTCGGCTTGCCGAAGACCATTAGAGTCATGATGGTTGAGGACATAGATTCTTATGCTATATGATTCATTATGGATATACTTCATTGTAATATTCTTGTATGGATTACTTACCGAATATGTAAAATGTATAATTATATTCATGTATGTAATTGTTTTATTGATACAAAATCCTTTTACTTGTAACATTGAAACAAATGTAATGTAACATCCCTTTCGGTGTATGTAAATGAAATGTAACACTCTTTAGTGCATTAAATTTGTAATTCATTATTGGAAACTTTCTATTGTGTGATTATAAATGTTTTAATTAATAAATGCTTCACTTTCCTTATTTGGAATAAGTATTAATTTTTGGGTGACTACTTTTAGTATGTGATATTTTTCGTACTTTACATTTGGTGTCAAAGCCCTAGGTTCAACACTCAGGCCTCGAGTTTTCTATGCTATAGGTTACAATGTGAACCCATTTGATGACCTAAAGTTCTAGGTGCATTGAGTGATTTGACACACTATTTTGGGTCGAGTATTCTTTTCACTACTAGATTGGACACCATTTTTCGACGAGCGTTCATTGATCATTCGACAAATCTTTGTCAGAAGAGTGACACAATGGAAAAAATATTTCTGTCGCAAGGCTGACGACAAATTAAATGTCGAAATAACGGTGAAGAATTGTCGGTCGACGGCATCGTGAAATACCTCAGGATTTCATCAAAATATGGACGAAAACTTTGTTTATCCATTGATGAATTACACCAGAAGTTTGTCGCCAGTTCGACAAAATGGGTAAGCAGTAGCGTCAAAACAACAGAAGACATTTGTTGAAATTGCGACAAAATACTCAAGTAGTAGCGTCGAAAGAATACCAAAAGTTCGTTGAATGTGCAATGAAATAGGAAAGTAGTAGCGTCAAAACAGCACCAAGAGTTCATCGAATTTGTGACGAAATTAGCAAGGAGTAGTGTTGGAAGAACACCAAAAGTTCATCAAAAGTGTGACAAAATTAGCAAGGAGTAGTGTCAGAAGAACACCAAAATTTCATCAAAAGTGCGATGAAATTAGAAAGGAGTAGCATTGGAAGAACACCAAAAGTTTGTCGAAAGTGCAAAAAAATTAGCAAGGAGTAGCGTCAGAAGAACACCAAAAGTTCATTGAAAGTGCGATGAAATTAGCAAGGAGTAGCATCGGAAGAACACCAAAAGTTCATCGAAAGTGAGACGAAATTGTTGTCATAGCTATAGCAACTTTGTTGAGCCTTTCTATTGATTCATCGGTGGTTGTCATCGAAATTGTGACAAAGAAGCAAAATTTGTTTTTAAAAAAAAATATTCATGGAAATGTACCATTGCGAAGACTGACGACTGATCATACATACAGACTGCATATTGGTTTGATGCTTCAAATGATGAATTTCTTATATTGAAAAGTGCATTACCTTATTGAGCTTCTCTTTGTTTTGAGTATAGTTTAATATTCTTTACTTAACAAGGCCAACCACGTGATGGTGGAAGCTCATTTGGCCCCTCCCCCCTCACATCACTCTCAATTCCCCATACCCAATCATATAACATTAATCATTGATTCATCAATAACATATAACATTAATTCATTCATCCATTAATAACATATATAACATTCATTAATTAAATATATTCACATTCATTCATTAACATATAATATTCATTCTTCATTTTTACATATTATCAAAAATATGGTTGTCATGATATGATTACAATCACCTTTTTTTTGTTTCTTTTTCAAAGCTACATAAAGCTGAAGTGGAGTATCATTTTCTAAATCAATATATGTCCCCCTTTTAGTTGTTTTTCCCTCTGCTTGTGATCTTAATGTACGCATAGTCATCTACTCATGACGTGGATGCTGCTTCAAGGGGGGATCTGCTGTAATAAGAAAGAAATGTTAAACTGATATGTTTTATTATTATTGTTACAAGTATTTCATTAATTAAAAGAACATTAGAGTGGTTCTCTTTACCCGATGGGTCCACATCATGTTCCTGAACTTTTGTTATAGACTCATGCTCAACATGTTGAACACCTTCTAAATCCTAATCTGCAGTTGAAACATGAAAGGTTACATTAATTAATACACCAATTTAAATTAAATATGTTTAAGAGAACATGAGGGTGCTCCTCTTTATGTGATGGGGCCACATCATGTTCCTGATCTTCTCTACCCTGATCATGCTCAACACGTTGATCACGGTCTACATGCTCTAAAGTTGAAACACGAAACGTTACACTAATTAATACACCAATTGCAATTAAATATGTTTAAAAGAACTTTGGAGTGGTCCTCTTTACCTGATGGGGCCACATCATATTCCTAATCTTCTCTAGCATGATCATGCTCAACATGTTGTTCACACTCTACATGCTCTAAAGTACAAGGATGCACACCATGACCTTCATCTGCACGTTCTGCTCCACCCTCACCAGGCTGCATTCCTATGTCATGTGCAGTATATATTATCATTGCTTGAATGTTTAAAACAAATAGGCATGTTATTACTTTATGGTGGAAATTAATATTGAATAGATTGCACAAGTATTCAATTTTAAATAAACTTTATTGAGTTTATTTACCTGCATGTCAAATGCAATGGAATATTTTGTTTTCCCAGTCAAGACTCTTAGGCATTCAGCCACGGCTCCATAGCCTTGCTAGAAGGAAATCTTCAAGTCCTCTTCTATGGGAACTCTGTTGAATTCAGAGCCCTACATTTTTGCAGAAGATCATGAATTTTGCTTCTATGGTGTGATAAAACTAAAATTGTTTTCAATTTATTATAATTTGGATGCAATATTTCATTTATTGATACTTACAATTTGTGCGGCTAATTTCATATAACCATTAGAGCCAAGTTTGTGTTGCCCGTGCTTTTCTAGTCTTTCCTTTGTTTCCTTCAATGTGTCGAGTAGCCTATGAAAAGTTTGGAATACATTAGATTAAGTAAAAATAAAGAGTAATCAGTATATAATTACATTGTTGATAGTATCACACATAGCATACTACTTTTTATAAAGAATTTAATGGCATTTCCATAGCATACAAACATTGAGAGCATATAAAATACAGAGTTCAATCCATGAATTATAGAAAATAGATATTTGTTGGTTATATTCATATCACTGATTACATTGTAGAAAACATACTACAACTACATAAATATTAGATGGTGATAGTTGTCTATGCTACCACATTTTTCATACATGTCTACCAAAGCATTTTATCAAATAGTTCACTGCCTTGCTGCTATGGCTAAAAGCCTAAAATAGGTGCTTAAACAAGCTACTAATGCTTGGAAAAAATCTATCAAAGCATAATAGCAATAGCATAGACAAGGGCGGTTGAACTCCGCTTTCTAAAATACCAGTGATGAATTATGGTGATGGAATGCCATGACAATCCATAGCAATTCTGTTTGTCATGTGGCATTCAAGTATGGCATTCCATCACCATGAGATCTCACATTTTTTTTGAAGCATTTTTCAAATAGTTCACTACCTTTCTGCTACCACATTTTTCATATACTGCTATGGCTAAAAATTAAAACCCCAAATAGGTGCTTTCAACAAGCTATGGATGCTTGGAAAAAAATCTACCAAATCATAATAGTAGTAATAACATAGACAAGGTAGTAAATTGTTTGAAAATGCCTAAAGCAATGCGCTCACAAAGGATGGAATTACGACAATCCATAGCAATTTGTTTGTCATGGCATTCACATGGCATTCCATCACCATGAGACTACATTTCGACATTTTTTCTCAAGTAGTTCGACGGCCTTTGTCTCTTTGTTACTACATTTTATACATGTCTACCAAAGAATTTTATCAAATGGGGCCCATTGCCTTCTGTTCTATGGATAAAAGTATAAAACAGTGCTTTAAACAAGCTATGGATGGGAAAAATCTATCAAAGCATAATAGTAAGTAATAAGATAGATTACAGTAAGACTATTTCAGGTCACTAAAGAATGTGGAATCTGCTGGTGATGGAATGCCATGATAATCCATAGAAATTTGCTTGTCATGGCATTCGTTATGGCAGTCCATCACCATGAGACCACATTTTTTTGAAGCATTTTTTCAAATAGTTCACTCCCCTTTCTATTCTACCACATTTTTCATACATGTCTACCTAAAAGCATTTGACAAACAAATTTCAACGCCTTCATGCTATGGCTAAAAAGTAAAAACCTCAAACAGGTGCTTTCGAACAAGCTATGGATGCTTGGAAAAAATCTACCAAAGCATAATAGTAAGCAATAACATAGAAAAGGTAATGAATTGTTTGAAAAAATGCCTAAAAGAAATGCAGTGTCACAGTGATGCAATGCCATGACGATCCATAGCAATTTGCTTGTCATGGCATTCATCATGGCATTCCATCACCATGAGACTACATTTCTTTGAGACATTTTTTTCAAGTAGTTCACTACCTTGTTTATGGTAATGCATTTTTCATACATGTCTACCAAAGCATTTTATCAAACAAGTCATTGCCTTGCTGCTATGGCTAAAAGCCTAAAACAAGTTCTTTCAAACAAGCTATGGATGCTTGGAAAAAATCTATCAAAGCATAATAGTAAGTAATAGTTGATAGGCGGTGAATCAAGCTAAAAGTGCCTCAGAAGAGCGTGGTCTCATGGTGATGGACCATGAAAACTACAGTCTTTCTTGTCATGGAATTCATGGCATTCCATCACCATGAGACCACATTTTTTGAAGCATTTTTCAAATAGTTCACTACCTTTTCTATGCTACCACATTTTTCATATGTCTACCAAAGTATTTTAACAAATATTTCAACGCCTTCATGCTAAGTGGCTAAAGTGAAAACCCCTAAATGTGTGTTTTCGAATGCTTATGGATTCTTGGAAAATATCTACCAAAGCATAATAGTAAGTAATAACATAGACAAGGCAGTAAAATGTTTGAAAAAATGCCTAAAAGAAATGTAGTCTCACGGTGATGGAATTCCATGACAATCCATAGCAATTTGCTTGTCATGGCATTCGTCATGGCATTCCATCACCATGAGACTACATTTCTTTGACATTTTTTTCAAGTAGTTCACTGCCTTGTCTATGCTACTACATTTTTCATACATGTCTACCAAAGAATTTCATCAAACAGTTCATTGCCTTGCTGCTATGGCTAAAAGTATAAAATAGGTCCTTTTAAACAAGCTATGAATGCTTGGGAAAAATCTATC
>VDFB02352104.1:0-26833 GCA_007258455.2 Sequoia sempervirens | reverse complement strand
AATTGTATTACTTTGTACTCTGATTTATATTTGCAATCAAAATGGAATTCATGTGGAAATATATTGTAACTTGTATACATTTATCAATGAAGAAAGGAAAAAATTTAATGTATTGCCTTTGTTACTTGTTACCTTTATATGTTTGGAGTAAAATTTTAAAAAATTTAATTTACGCAAGGGATAGGTCGTTACAATAACAGAACTATCCCTCCTATAACCAGAGGCACACCAAGTACAACTACCACGATTTTGAGGAAAAATCGACAAACCCTCCAAACTATTGCAAATGAGCACGATGCCCGAAAACAAACTGCAAAAAACCACTTGTGCAAATGTTCGCACAACTCCAGGTGTGACTTAAAACAAACTGCAACAAAGTACGATTTTTGAGGAAAAAATCGCCAAACCGAGAAATCCAAAGATTACAAATCATCGGTTTTTTTAAGAAAAAACGGTAAAAAACCCAAAATTATTTTTTGAGGATAAAAATTGATCAAAACCAGACACAATTTTTGAGGTGAAAAATCAATCAAAACCAAACACGGATCAAAGTATAAAACTTCATTTTTTTGAGGAAAAACAATAAAACCCAACAACAACAAATTTAAAGAAGTAAAATTATTAAAAACCCTCCATTTTTTGAAAAATATTAAAACCCACCAAATAATTTTTGAGGACAAAATCATAAACCCGCCAAATAAATTTTGAGGGCAAAATTATTAAAACCCAGATAAACTGATTTTCTTTTTAAAGGGAAAAAATATTAAAAAACCTGTTGTGAACTTTTCACACATCGCCCCATCGCCAATGGGTACCCCCAGTTTTGAGGGTTTTGTCTCCTTGCAACGGTTTCGTGAGATCACTTTGCTAAGAGTTTCAAGTCAGTTTGCCGAGAGTTACCCGAGCCAAGTCAGTAATTCATGCTTGAATCAGTACGTAGACGTCATGGAAGCGCTCAGAAGGCCTGAGAAACGAAGATCGACTGTGAATTCGGCCAATTCTGAGACTTCCTACTTTTTAGGAAATTTTGCTTTTTCGATTTTTCATTTTTGGCATTTTCGGACCAAACAAGGTTCCCTATTTTTTAGGGTTTGCTTTTTCTATTTTTAGAAAGTTTCTATTTTTGGAAAGTTTCTATATTTAGAAAGGTCCCGAGTTCTGAAAACGCACTAAGAAGTTCAAAAAACTCGATAGAACTCTCAGAAAATCAAAAAGAAAATTTGGAAAATTATTGAAAAATCTGGAAAAATAATTCAAAAAGCATGAAAAATCAGACCAAGAACATTGAAATCTGGAAAAAATCAGGTCAAAACCAGTCAGATCTGAGGTTGAAATCATGGAAAATCAGCTCAAGAAAGATGAAATTTGCGAAAAATTTGTCCAAGTCTGAAATTCGCCATGGAAGAAGGATGAAGGAAGATGTCTAGAAGTCTGGAAGTTCATGGAGTCCGCCCAGCAACAAAGAGGGATATCGTAGGACTCTTCAAAGTCCGCCATGCACATGCCAAGGGGCTTGAAAGTCCGCCCAGCACTCAAGATGCTTGTCCTAAGACCCTCCAAAGTCCGCCAAGGATGTCCAAGGAGTCTTTGAAGTCCGCCAGCCTTGAGGGAGCATATCCTAGGACCTTCTAAAGTCCTCCATCCTTGTCCTAACCCCCTCTAAAGTCCGCCATCCACTCAAGAGGCATGTCCAAAAGGCTTAGGAAGTCCGCCTAGGCATGTAGAAGAAGGAAAAATCAAAATTTTCACTAAGTGTTGGTGCCTAGCAAAGAGAATTTCAAAAATCTGCTAAGTATGGGGGCCTAAAAGGGTGGAAAATTGATCTTTGGCTAAACATTATAACATTTCCAAAGGATTGAATGTTGAAACAAATGCTAAGAAGCTAAGAAGTCCGCCCTAGAAAAGAGGGACATCCAAGATGTTTGTCCAAAATGCTAAGGAAGTCCGCCTAAGCACATGAAGGGATAAAATAATGATTTTTGCTAAGTGTTGGTGCCTAGTCCAAGGATAAAATTCGAATATTTGCCCAAGTATAGAGGCTAAAAGATGAAAAAATGAAGATTTTGGCTAAGTATCCTGACATTCTCAGGAGGTCAAGTGTCAAGTTAGAAAGGACACATGCTAAAGAGGATTGGGATATGGCAAGAAATAAAACGAAGTATGCCTAGCACAAAAGGAGAAGAGAAATTAAAATTTGCCTAAGTATGGTGAAAATGTTGAGAAATTGACAACTTTGGCCAAAGAAAAATGCACAGGGCAAGGAGAAAGGAAGGATCGCCCTTGGCCAGAAGGACGAGGAATTTGTCAAGCGTCGAAGAAATTCGACCGACGAAGACATCCAGACAAGGATTTTGCCTAGAAAAATTCGTCTGAGCGAGGAAATATTTGACTTTGGCAGAAGAAAAATAGGCTCAGTGTAAAGGAAAATTTCGCCTCGGCAAAGAAAAATAAGGATCTGGCAATAAAATTTTCGACGGAATGGCTTAAATTTTGGTTTGGCTAGACGAAGTTAAGGACAAAATTGGAAAATAAACTCTTAGCCAAGAAAAATGAAGAGAAAATCGAAATAGCCATGGGTCCAAAACGAACGGGTTGGAATTAATTAAAATATTTTTAATATTTTAATCATTTATTTTCAACTGCTTGGAAATTTAAAATGCCTTGGACAAAATCAAATTTGCCAAACGAGAATTGGAAGAAAATAAAGTACGCTAGGCAGAGATGAAATCCGACAAGAAAAATTAAATTCGCCATGAATTTAATTAAATATTTAATGTTTTCTTTAAAAATTCGAAAAATCAAAGATAAGCATTAAGTGAAAAATCGAATTTTTGAAGATCAGTGAGATTTGCCCGGATAAGCTCGAGACTGATTCTTGTCGAAAAATAAAAGGAAACTTGCCTGTTTGAATAAATGAAAACAAATCGAGATCGAGAAAGAATATGGCAGTTGCTAAAACGAATTCAACCCTTCAGCATTATAATGAGTTTCAGCAACTCATTTTTTTGCACACAGCTGAAGAGAAATTTAATCTTTCTCGAAATTATCAGGCGATTGATTGATCAATAAGCAAAGTCGAATTTTCCAGAAGGTGAAATAGTGTTACGCTGAAGAATTTTTTCGCAGGAAAAAAAAGAAGAGATTTATTGAAAGCTGAAATTCTTCTGTGAAGAGGGGCGCACTTCTTCTTCTAAAAATCAGATTTTTAAATCTGATTTGCATCCAGTAGTTCTTCATTGAGGTTTGATGTTCAAACAAATGAATTTGCTATCTCTGTTATGTCCTTCCATCTTGACGAAGTTCTAGCAAAATTTTCAACTTCATCCAAATTATTTTCAGCTTGCTTTTTCGCAACAATTTAATTATTTAACCAGCTGAAAGTAAATTTTTGAATCCAAGGCACGAGATTTAATTATTCGAAAAAGTCTTTGTAATAATGTTAATCTTTTGGACTGCAGGTTGACAACCACGGCAGGCGAACCATCAAAGAAGCTGAAAATGAAGTTTGCCAGCAAAGGTGCTCAACGAGAGACCAAGGTCATTTCAAAATGGAAGAATGTAGTGGACACCGATCTCGGACACGTGGACTTTGATGAGTTCAAGAAAAGAGTGTATGGGCAGAAGAGGCTTCCCACACCGATAGCCAAACGAATGGTCAGAAACGGGATATTTTAGGCAGCTGGATTCCCGCCGGCAATGGACTGTGCAGAATTGATGGTGGAGTGTGCTCTCCACTATGATGCTCAGAAGAGACAGATCATCGCACCTGATGGAAGAGTCTTAACACACTTGGGCGAAGTTGCAATCCAGGAAACCTTCGGCATCCCGGAACATTCACGAACGGTCTATAAGACCAAGGAAGAAGCCAAAAGATTATATGATAGCCAACCAGATTTGTGCGCCACAACAGTTAACAAAGTGTGGATGGACAAGCCTAAGCCTTCAATCAAGAAGTTGCCCAAGAGACCTCGCCGAACAGACTTCAAGGAAGATTTTGGGGATATCATGCTGATGCTGAATAGAATAGCTGGTAACCCTCAAGGCGCCTTTTCGAGAGCTGGATGTACTATTTCATAGACGAGATCACTTATGGTGTCAAAATGTTCAATTGGTCACGAATGATAAGTGACAACCTCCACGAACAATTGATCAACCTCGAAGAGACTAAGTCTTTTCATATGAGTTTGTATGTTGTATACCTGTTGGCCAGATCATACAAGTATCCAAGATTGATTTGCAAGGGAAAAATTGGCAACGGGGAAAACGAACTCAGGCCTTACGACTGTTATCCACAGCTCCAATTGAAGGAGAAGACCCACTTCAGGAGGGTGCATGATGCCTTCCTAATGCATATCACCAGAAAGCTTCAAGGAGGGGTGCATCAGAGGTTGAGCCATGAAGCAAAAAGTCTTATCAGCAAGTACGGATCTTGGTTCATCCAGTTCCCGAAATTCACATATGTCAGGATCCAGGGATTTACCGGAAATCCCTATAAATTGCCCATCTATCCGACAAATCGGATGATATTGCTCGAAGTCTTGAGACAGTTGGAGGAGTATCAGAATATTCAGAGGCCATCCAAGAAGGCATCTGTCACATTCCCATTTTTCATCGGGAACATGTTGGAGTATTGTCCATCAGCACAGGCAGCTGAGAGTGCAAGGATGGAGATCCAGTGGTATCCTTTCACGGCTTACAAGTCCAGGGTCAACTTTGACCCGCACCATAATATCCGGACAGTAGAAGGGAGAAAGTACAAGCACAGGATGGAACTGGAGGATTTCTGGGCAAATGTTGCCGATGAGTATGAAGTCAGACGGAAAATGTGGTCCAGGATGCCACTAGATTTCATGAGAACAATTGAGTTTTGTCGGGTGCCTGATCAGTTACAAGATGATGGAAACCACGTCCAGCCACGCTTCGAGGAAAGCCGACCTCTTCCTCCAGTGAAATGGTCAAAACCTGAGCACGCAGACTTGGCAACCTTAATGAGGTCGGTGACTAAATACTCTCAGTGGTGGGTTGACTATCATGCCCAAGAATTGAGACAGAGAGGAATCACGCTCACATATGACCTACTGAGCGAGTCAGAATCATATTCTTCTAATGCCGGTGCATCCCATCAGGACTTGGTCGGGATCGGAGAGAAAAGGAAAGAAATAGTGCCAAGTGTTGAGCCTGCTTCCAAGAGGCATAAGGGAGAACCATCTCGTTCAGCAGCATCCCGGAACCTTGACGAGCTGGTGGCTACTATAGACGAGTCCTTGGTAGAGATGCTTGAACCTCCTGCAGTTCAGGAAGTGAATGATGAACCTATTCAGTTAGATGATGAGGAGCCCTTGTCACCTACGGGCACAGAAATCTTAGGTTCGGATAATGAGATAGAAGTCAGGAATAATGACTTCGAGGAGGGGATGATTTCCGCTCTCATGGGAGTTGTGGATGTTCCGCATGAAGAAGAGATTCAGGTCGAGGATGGGATTGAACAGCCGACCATTCCAAAGTGGCTGTTGGAGAGAATGAAGATCCAGATACCTGCAGAAGCTCAACAAGATGAGGATGATACTGCTAATTTCTTGGCAAGGCTAGAGCAAGTTGCAATCAAGAAGCCTGCCAAGAAGTTCTCCACCATTCAGAGGAACGAAACAGGCAACCGTTCCGTGCACATTGCAGTACCTACGGTGGACAAGCCACGGGACGAGATAACTCCCCAGGAGTATGCTATAACCACCGTTGACCTTGGCCCGACCTTGAAAGGTCAAGAAGTAGAGGAGTTAGATAATTCCGTCTCGACCATCAAAGCGAGACTGGAGAAAGAAGTGGCCAAGAAGGAGGAGTATAAGAAGGAGGTCGAACGTCTTAAGGAATATATACAGCATTTGACCCAGCCACTTGATCAAGGCAGTACAGTTGTTCCTCCTCTTCTCAATTCATCATAGGAGGTGACCAAGGATGTCGAGTGCAAAATGGTGACGGCCAAGGAAGCTCAAGACTGGATGGCGAGTGAAGGCACAGAAGCGGCATTGTTCATGGAGAAGTTGGCATTGGCTTACGGGCAAACTTCATGTTTTCTTTCCAGACTTATGGATATGGCAGAAACATGGGAAGGACTTCCGGATATGCAGGAGAGGCTTATTCCATGCCTCAGGCTATTGAAAAGCACTCCAAGAGAGGAGTTGGTCGACAGGAAGGTGATTGCTGCAGGAGCAGCATATGATTTCAATCATTGGTTTTGGTCAGTAACTATACGTAGGGAAGTTTTGGAGAAGGCAAGAGTGGATGGACTTAGAATCAAGGAGCAGGTAAAGGACATCCGAGAGAAAATTCACATGACAGCTGCAGAAATGTTTGATCAAGAGATTGTCCGAGAAAGGGATATGCAGCTGGAGGAACTGAAGCGAAAGGTTCAAGAGGTCTTCTTCTCGACTACTGGACCACTTCTAAGAAAGGATTTTGCGAAGGTGGCAAGTCTTTTGGCCATCCGGAATGACTTTAGGAAGCAGGAAGCAAAATGGGCAAATACCTTTGCCAAATGTGCAGAGAACTTGGACGAGCTCGAATTCCGGATCAGCATGCTGCCACCTGTCACGATGGAGGAGGTCATTGCAGTAGTGTCCAGATTCGTAGAGCGCGATGCTTCTTGGAAGGATAGGGATGCCTCTCCTAGAATATAGCTTTAACTGCCTCTCTACTGATAGTTTACTAGTTGATGACTCTTGTTATTTTGGGAAACCCTAATTAGGGTTTGGTTGTAATAATCTTGGCCGTTAATCTTGTTTTAATCTCGGCCCTTCATTTATTTTTTGGAACTCTATATAAACTTGTGCTCTCTCACTTTCATTTGTGTGGAGATAGGATATGAGATTGTTGCATTGAGACTGTTTTGAATAATAAAAGCTCTTGAGCATGATTTGCCTTGAATAACTTCTTATTATCAAATAGTAAGCGAGGTTGCATATCATCTTCCGCCATAGATTAAAGTTAAAGTTAGATTAAGTAGAATTTGCTTTGAAAGTTGGTTAATTGAATGAGAGATTGATCGTATTGATTCAATGGTGAAGTGTAGCTCATACTTTCTTCGAATGGATGATTTGCATTCGATGCGTAAAGTTAGCCTGAGCTCTTAATTGTGGAAACTTAACTTCAGCCTCATTCGAGGTTTGAAAATTATTCTCACAACCCTTGAAGATTGCACCCATTTTGCGTATGTTGTCCTGCAGGAGGCGAAACAAAGTGTGGTTTATTCCCTTCACCGAATCCTTATTGTCTCTTGAGTTCTTAGGCATAGACTAGATTCTCTGAACCCTATCCTTTTTGCCATTTTTTTTGAGATCCACATGGAAAGTCCTAATTGAGAGCCTTTAATGATAAATTCCCTAAGTCCTAAACTTGTGAAGATTTTCTTGTAAGTCCCCTTGTTTATTACCAGCATATCACAACGGCCATTGAGCTTATCCACACGTCGAGACCCGACAAAAGAAACCTTGGAATCACCATATGATCTTCTCGCAATCTTAGCATACGCGGTGGTTTTTCAAGAGAGGATAGAGTGTCTTTGGACATTTTATTCTGTGTGTTCGGTGGATGATAAAACGTACACCAACAAAACCCAACAAAGATTTTTTTAAGGGAAAAAATATTAAAACCCATAATTGAACATTGATCGACAAAACTGAAGAACCACGGCTTGAGATCGGAAAAACGCACCACACAAACCCTTTGAAAAACGTGAGCAGAAAGGAGGATAAAAAAAACTACCCAAAAAAGCAACGAAAGATCATACCAAGAGGATGAGAAATCGTGGCCAAAATACAAGGCAAATCACGCCCAGATACAAAGCAAATTGTGTGACCATGAAGAGCTCAAAAACACAGCTTCAAACAAAAGAGGAAATCGTTCCCAAATTAAATGTCGCGCCCAGATGAAATGAACGCCCAGAAAAGGACGCGAAATGCACAAAATCGCAGAATTTTTTTGCCCAGAAACACGTCTTGCAACACCAAACAAAAACACACAGGAAAAAAACCACGACGCCAAGAATAGAGAAACACGATTTTTTGGAGGTAGCGTGTCTCAAAAATGGCATAAACAAAGACGCGACCTAGAGATTACAGAGAATCCGCTTCAAAAAAAAAGATCCCAGAATATAAAAAAAAAAAACTTCGAATTATAGCTTTCAAAAAAGACCCACAAAATTCTTGACAGAAAAAATCATACTTCAAAAACCCTTGAAAAATTTCTTTCGAAATTCTAGAAAGACGATTTTTTTATTTTCCTGCTCTAATATCATGTTCAAATAATCGATGTTGTTCATTTACACGAGAAGCGAAAGCTTCAAAAAATAGATTTACAAAGACGATGTTTCTAAAAGAAACAATCGTTAACAAAAGACGATGTTAGAAACTGCTCTATGACCATTAACAACACAAATAGAAAGATATTATATTACTACACCGAATACACAAGAGAGTGTGTGTAAGGAATCCCAAAATGCAAAGACATGTCCTTATAGTGGCAAGCGTGGAACTCAAGGGAGTCTCTAAGTGAAATGTGTAGATGAGAAGCTGATAAGATCCACACATAATAATGGAAATAATATAATGCAAAATATAGATATCACACAACACTAGAGATGTTTGGGGACCAATATGCCCTAATATCCAATATTTGTTGAAATTGAGTAAACCCTTGAGGTAGGGTAACACCATACAGTACTCCTTACGAAAGAAGCCACTCCACACTATATCTCTAAGAGATCCCAAATACAATATCAACTTCACACATATCTTACAATGATAATCACCTTCTTTGTACAAACCTCCTAATATTACAATGGAGGGGTAATCCTAATGAAGGCCTACTTAACTCCTGATATAATTAATTACACAAGTTATTCACATGACTCAATATAACTAACTTACAGGATGTGTGCCACATGTCGGCACTCCATCCATCTAAATACATTGTAATATCATGTCCCTAGGTACATAACATGCCATCCATCCTTGAGATGTTTTGTCCACGAAACATGAGAAGCTAAATATTATGACTATCGCAAGTTATTAGAAATATGATGACATGACCAATCATCTAACCATCCATAGTTGATCCTTGTTCCTTTTTCTTGATATTTCTTAGATCCCATCCTTGATCCGTATTGTTTTGTACCCGTTTGATTCCATTCCTTGTCATAGTGAGTCCTCATTTGCTTCCCCGAGTAGCCATTACTTCTATGATACTGTTGATTGGTACAATTGTTTCTTTGATTCCATGTAAGTCCATAGTAATTTCCTTGTTGATTCCATACACTATCATGTATCCATGATGGTTTTCCTCCATGATTCTTTCCTCTCACAATGATGTGGATGCCTATATATTGCACCCTTTGCTGACATTGGAACCTTGTTTTATTCTTCACCATTTCTTGTCGCTTGTTTTAGTGAGTCATTAGTAGAATTATTTGTCTCTTCATTTTTCTCAACATCTTGATCCTCTTTCTTTTCCTCTAATTCATTGTTACAATCTTATGAAATTCTTGAATTTTCTCTTCCTTGACTTTCCTTTGGACTTTTTTATGTGTAATATCCCGTAATGTAATTTTTTTCCTTCTATACCAAAGCTTCATGAACTTCTTTTGCACATTGATATTTATTGTTCCCAAAGATTCTAACCAAGGATAACCTAGAACAATATCCAACCCATCCATATCCAAAGCATGAAAGTTTGAATGCAAAACATACTTATCCATAGAGAGCTTTAAATCTTCAAAATTTTGAATATCCATACCTAATATTTGACTGTCCTTAATGTTCTTTGCTTGTACATGTAGCTTCTTAGCTAATTCCAGGTTGATAAAGTTATACTTGCTGATAGGGTTTATAGAGACAATAACCTTTTCCTTTTGAATGCACCCATGAAATTGAAGGATTGAATCTTCCTTCCTTAGAGCGCGATCCTCATCCAATGGTTCATACCATTGTCTTGCTTCACCTCTTAAACAACAATGAAATTATATTTTGCATACAAAAGATCTTCTATGAAATATTTTATATTTGTAACACCATTCTCATGTATCTCCACTTCCATCAAAAGGAATAATCTCCATTGAAACTAGTGATTAAGAAAAAATGCTTTCACTAGATAACCATTCTATCAAATTCAATTGACCAAACTTTGATATGACCAATACATGATGAAGTCAGTCTCGAATTAAAAAATGAAATTAATAAACCCCTAATAAATTTTGCTGCCCTTTCTAGAATTGTAAAAAAAGTCAGAAAAAATACTTTGATTTGCGGCACAGAAAGTGAATTTATGAAAAATCATAAAATTGCAATAACTCGCAAAATATTGATTATAAAAACCAGATTTTTGGACTGTAGCTTCCTTATATTATCCTTCCACTTCAGTAAAAAAATTGCTGGAAAATTCGCAGCCGATTGAAAACTATAGTCAAATCTTCAAAAACTAGGGTTTCATCCACTTTTGCCCAAATTTATGTTCTGATACCACTTGATAAGAACCATACCTATAATAATGGAAATAATATAATGCAAAAGATAGATCTCACACAGCACAAGAGATGTTTGTGGGCCAATATGCCCTAATATCGAATATATGCCGAAGTAGAGTAAGCCCTTGAGGTAGGGTAACACCATATAATACTCCTTATTGAAGAAGCCACTCCATGCTATCTCTCCAAGAGATCCCAAATACAATATCATACTTCACACATATCTTACAATGATAATCACCTCCTTCATATAGACCTCCTCCTAATAATACAATGGAGGGGTAATCCTAATGAAGGCCAACTCAACTCCTAATATAATTAATTACACAAGTTATTCACATGACTCAATATAACTGACTTAAGGGATGTGTGCCACATGTCGGCATCTCCATCCATCTCAATACATTATAATATTATATCCCTAGGTACATAATAGAAGCGTAGGAGGAAGCCAAAGGAAGAGACTACACTTGATAAGGATAGTGGAAGTGTGCATGGACGAAAGCTCAATTATTTAGAGATAAATCAAAAGAGCTTAGAGTAGGATCAGCAAGCAAGAGAAGGGAAAAAAAGACGACCACCATGTATTGACACAAGTGCCAGTTTGAGGCAATAATTCACAAAGAGTGAGAAGCAAAAAGGATGCCAACAAGAAAGGCATCAAAAGCAGACATAAATATCTTGGTAAAGAGAGCTGGACCAAGGAAAGGATGGTCTGATCACATCAAAAAATTTGCTGACATTAGGCAGTCTGGAAAATTCACTAAACCAAGGCAATCAAGCAGATGCAACAACCAATGAGGTAATTTGATAAAGTGTCCAACCAGACGCATCTAAACAAATGTGCCAAAACCCAAAGGTAGTTTGATTCAAGGAAAGGAAACAACAAGAGTGAGATCATGAAAAAATATTGATTAGAGGTAGTCATACCAAGGACGATACAAGGCAAAAGGTGATTGCCAAAGCACTAATTTGAGGCAGCCACACCAAGGGAAGAGAACCCCAACCTTAGAAGAAGCCAAGGACAAGGCACTTGTAATGTCCCTTGTAGAGTTTACTTTGAATTTCGACTTCAATCTTAAGATATCAAAGAATTAATGTTTTTAAGATAGGGTACAAATGATGCACTTTTGATCTATTTAAAGAGGAACTGATTAACACTAATATATTGATATGTTTATAATATGAATTCTGAACTAAGAAGTCTGATTCAGATATTAGTTCAATAATGGAAATGTGCCAAGAAAATATAGCGCTGTTTCTGGTGTGTTAATTTAAAACCATGCATTGCATAAGCAAGAGGTTAGACCTCTATTCGATTGCTGTTTCTGAAGTTATCTTTATACTCATGCAATTCTTTTAGGCGTTGTTTCTGATTATTGTCCAATTAATTATGCATCCATCCAATAAGCTGGTCTTGGGCTCTTAGAGAGCACTCAATCTGATGTGTTAAATATATAATTCTATAATGTTCGATGCCTCCTTGGATGAATAAGAATTTCCTTAAATAGCTTGCGACTCGGTGAGAAGTTGCATCATTTCAAATGGTGATGTCCTTTGAATGGACATGTCCCTTGTTAACAAACCTTTAATCACTGCTTTTGAGACTTATTTAATTTCTGATTTTATCACTTACTACTGCCCAATAATTATAATCGATGACTAGCTATCTCCTTTAACAAATTAATGCCTTTTCATAAGGAAACACAGCCATTAGTTTATGCCTTGCGCTGCACCTTTATTATCAATTTTTTCCCTTTAATTTTCCTTTCCTTGATATTTATTATATTGCTGCTTTGCATAACTAAGATCGCTGTGTATTAGCTATTAAAATCAAATGCTGCAACATGTAATGGTATAATCGCTGATTAGCATTTTCTAATATTCAAATTGGATTTGGTACAATTTTTGGTGCCCATAACGTCTTTGAAGCCATCTCTCTCTGTGATTTCTTTGGAGATCAAGTGGGTTATTACAGCGCTAGGGAGAGTTGTTCCTAAAGCAAATAAGCCCAAAGGATTAGCCCAAAAGGGGGGAGCAATGAAAAGAACTAAGGGATTCATTTCCTTTCCTATACAAGGAATATGTTGCAGTGGCATCCTATAGAAAGTAAGAATAGTCACAATCATGCACCAAGAAGAGCACAAGGAGGTACTAGATGAAGGCGCAAGTGCTAGGGCAGAGCATAGAAGTGGCCAAGGAGAATATGGTTAAAGCAAGAAAGCAATGCACAAATGACACGCACAAGGAAAAGAAATAAATTAAGAGGAACAAGGATGACTATGAAAAAGGACCAAAGGAAGGAAACACCAAACCCAAAGGCACCTTGACAACTCGCCAAATTGAGGAAGTGTAATAAAAGCACTAATTGTGAGGTAGTTAGACAAACACGTCAAACTGAAGGTTGTTAGGTAGAATGTCAAACCATGAGGGCATGCATAGAAGTAGCACAAAACAGAGGAAAACCTACAGAAAATCCACAAGAACAATGTACTTAAATGTTATTTTATTAGTATAATCAGACTGAAACACAGCAGCATAATTCCACCATGAAGATACATACTTTACATCGAAGAAAGGTTTTCTTATATGCTTTTCAAGTAATTTCCTTGCATGATCTGCAACCTGCATAAAGGTACTCCAAAAAATAAGAATATTTTTGCTTGATAGTTATTCAAACATTAAACTATATAAAATTTTATATAATCATTTTTACTAAGAAAATGAGAACATGGAACCCAAACCTTGTTTTCCATGGAACACAATGCAAACTTCCAACCTTGATGATGGTTCAAATTACACAAGAGAGCATCAATCCATTCACTTTTCCCTGAATTAGGAACTCCTGTGACAATGGTTAACTCCCCTGGAACCACCTACGCAAAAAATTTAAATTAAAAGTACATTAAGACAATAGGTAAAACAGATTTGGTGATACAAAATATCAGGGAACTCAAACAAATAACATTGTCAATAATGCTTGTCATTTTCTTGAAATCAAGCATTTCCTTAAATAATAATAAAAGGCACCTAGCAAAAATTATAATATATAAGGTAAAAAGAGTTTACACTTGGGAAATGAAAGTTGTTTAGAACTTCATATTTCAGGAGTTGGCATAATGAGGGAAAACACACTAAGAAGTAAACTTCCAAAATACTACACAAGCATACATTGAGTCTCTCCATCCAAAGAAACAATCTTTGAACTTCATGTAGAGGTAAGCGCCCCTTGGGGCATAGAGAGGATCTCGAAAAGAATAAAGAATGATGTTGGCAAAGTGCTCAAGTTCAAAAGTAGAGATATCTACTTTCAAAGGTTTGGCAAAGAAGAGCATTTATGTTCCCTTATATTTATTTTGACCTAAGTTACCAATTTGGTTTTGGGTACACCAGTACAAAAAAAATTGGATTTTCTGTTCATCCATACAAAAAACATATAAAATCACACATACACACAAATATATATCGAGGATGATACTCTCAATAATTAAATTCAATTTTCAAAGTTTACAAAGGATTACAAATACTTTATCTAGTAAAGCCAACAAGAACTTTCTCAAATCTAAAAGAAACTTCTAAGTAGCCAAATCATATTGAAAGTGCAAGCTCAGAGTGTAACGATCCAGACAATTTTTATTTTTTTTTTTTATTACAATAGGCAATGCAACACGCACCCGTTAAGGTTAGCTCTAAAACCAAAACAATGCGGAAAGCAACTCTAGCCAAGGATGTACACCAGGATCCCGATGTTGGGCAAGGTGTAAGCATATGGTCAAAGGATCTTATGCACTACTGAACTGAAGTAACTCTAACCAAGAATGCGCCCTAAGACCCGATGTGGGAGGAGGGGCAAGCATATGGTCAAAGGGTCCCTACAAACTACTGACTGAAAGTAACTCTAACCAAGAATGCGCCCTAAGACCCGAGGTGGGAGGAGGAGCGAGCATATGGTCAAAGGATCCATGAATTTTGTGACGGCTCAGCCGATTAGCAATTCGAAGTACAATGCAATTTCTAAAAGTAAATAGGCGGCAAGCCAGCCTCTTCCACTTATTCAGCGGGAAGTACAAGTGAATAAGAAGTGAGAATGCTGGCAGTACTATTGTTCAGCTTACAATAAGATAGAGTGCATGCCAAGAACACAAGATTAGAAGCTTAATAATGCTGCAATAATGTACTAAACGCTCCAATGCTCAATAAGAATTTCTAGACACAAAACTCCGCTCAAAAGACCAACTTTTATAATCTGATTTTGACAGACCTGCAACTGAAAATGCATAACCAGCAACTTAGAGACTCACTAAAATGCTTATATCTCACCCAAATCTCACTCAATTGACATGGAATAAAATGCATAGACTCCTAATGCTGATGGCGCCCAAGAAGGAACAACAAAACCAACCCAAAAGAATCATATTAATTTTGCACAGAATTCCAAGCATGTCCAAAATGGTACGGCCCTCAAGGAGGGACGATTTTGCTCCATAAAATCAAACTCTTGATATTAAAATCTGCAAATTGGCATACATGGTCGCCCCTAGCAAGGAATTACATAGGTAAAGTACCCAGAATGAAGATATTTTTATTTTTGGATTTATGAATAAAACTTACAATCAGCTACTCAAACCAGTGACTCCAAAACTTAACTAATATGCTAGGAAACTGAACTACAAATGCAAGAAACTCACTACAAGTGCAAAATAACTCAACTACTATCTATCTCTCAACTAGTTGCTATCTTTCAAGCAAGAAGCTAAGCCAAATGCTAGGAGGTATGCTTTCCTCGAAGCAACTCACTCACCATTTCGACAACATAACTTTACTGTAGACATGAGATGAAGAAATGAAGAGAAGAGGCCACCTTAAATAGACCTACCAAGCATCTTCCAGAAGCATCTAGAAGGGCGCCCAAAACAGTCAAGCAATATTCAACTTTGAGTTGACCCCATATCCCTCCAATAGTGGCTTCCAAACTCATAAAGGCAATATTTCTTTAATTCAAAATTATCTTCTCTTCAAAAGTTGGCATCCCACCTCTAAGAGCAATATTTGACCTTAGAAACATTAAATTTCCTCCTGATGATGCGTCCACCCATGAGGTCCCCCCTTTTCAGAACAACATAAAGTCATGTAGCTAGGCCAAGGGGTCATAACATTAAAATATAACATCATTTTAATTAAAATACTTCTCTCCAAAAAATGCATCAAAAGGCCAAAAACAACCATACCAACTGAACTGACTGCAGAGAGGAGCCAACTGTACTGAAGCCAACAGGACCACTACCAGAAATAGAATTTACTAAAAATAGTAAATTCAGAAAATTGTTCAGAACACCAAGCATGCTATACCACTGCGAAGCTCTCTGAAAACCCAGAAAGAATCCGCAATCCAATCACCAAACTTCAAGCAACAACCTCCTCAAAAACAAGAAACCCTAATTTTCACCCTTCGAGTAGCCTACGGGTCTCCGGAATAGGCTAACGGTCAACTGAATTGATCACAATTGAGAAGGGGACATTACAAAAGAGCATGCGTCTCTTGAAATCTACGACTCTAGTTCTTTCATTCATGAATGCCAAATACTCTCTAACTCCTTATATTAATAGGAAGGATGCAAAAAGATCAACATAGAAAAACAAAAATGCTTGATCTATAGCAATCGTTTGAAGAGAACACTCTAAGACAAGCATATGTACAAAAAATCCTTGAGAACAGGAAAAGAGAACAATTGCATAGATAGTGGTAGGGCCCACTATGTTTTCACTAGTCCTAGGTCCTAAATTTATTTGCAACACTAATGACACATGGTAGTGGTCTTGTACTCCTATGTCCTTCTAGCCACAACTTTAGTGACATGCACTAAAGGCTTCTTGCCTCATTATTGTCATCATGACAAGCATGAAAGTAAAATTTATTCTTCTAAAGATTCCATGTGCTACCTGGTCCCATTCTATTCGCTTGGCATGTCCACATGAAATGATTACTTCAAGTAGCCAATTCCAACCAAAAGGATAAAATTCAAGTCTTGGAAGATTATAATTTTCAAGTTCTTGCAGATAGTAACTCAATCCTTCACTGGTATGGCTTGAGAATCCTAGTTTGATCTTATTAAAGATTTCCCACATATTATTTTTCAAATTTCAAATACTATCTACATGTGCATAGACTTCAAATGCATATCGGTCAAAATTTAAACTACTAACAAAACCAATTCTACAAACTTGTATTAGAATTCTCCTCAAATTTGATGGCCAATAGATGACATATAATCTTCTTAAATAAAGATCAAAAGAGCAAAAACTTCTCATTTGTATAGAAACAGGAGCATCAAAAAGACCAATTTCCTGTAGAATAAAATGATCGTATCTTTTGTTCTATGAATCAAACAATCTTAAATCGGGCTTTTCAATTCATTGAACCATTTATTTAAGTACCAGCTGTCCAATAGACTTTCTTTTATTTGTAGTGACGAAGTGGGTTCATTCTCTGGTTTCTAAAATACACTGGTTGCTGTCGTCAATTCTCTCGTCAAAGCATTTGCAACAAGATTGTCTTCTCCTATGAATTGGATAATAAAAACATAACTTTGAAATTCAAAATACCACATTGCCATTCATCCTTATGTGAAGTCCTTGTCAGGTTTCCTTTTTAACAGGTTTCTCATTGCCTACCTATCTATTTGAACTGTGAAATGTTTTGGCTTGAGGAATATTTTGAATTTTTCAAATCCTCTCTTGACTGCAAGCAAGTATTTCTTTTTCATATATGTGGTAATTTTGTCCTAACTATGAGAGCTTTACTAATTTATATTCATATATTTCTTTCTTGTCATCTAGATATTCCTATGTAAAATTTTAGACCATCTTCAGTTCAAAAGCATCTATCCACAAAATTAGTGGCATACTTAGACGATGCATTTCTAGTGTAGGTAACCCTAAGCATTTCTTTTTTATCTGTTTGACTGATTTGATGGCTGCTTGATTCCATTGTGTCCACCTTTCTTGAAAATCTTTTAAATTTACTATCTTATGGTTACCAACGATAAGTCTTCATAGAATGGTGAAACATTATTTAGACATCCAAACTATCTTTAAATTTATTTTTTGTCTCCTAGCACATTTGGGAATTTGTGTATCCTGGTAAGGATATGTGGCTTCAACCTTCTTATCCCTTGGTCTAGGTTTAAGCTTAGAAAATTTATATTGATGTTGAAGAGCACACATGAAATACTGAGAGGGGGGCAAATCAGTATTTCAAACTTTTGCAAACTCAAAACAATCAAAATCGGCAATGTAAACTATAAGAGCAAGCATCAATAGAGAGCACAAATTTTCACGTGGAAAACCCTTTCGAGTAAAAAAGCACGGTAGATCAATAGCTTTCATTAACAATAATGGGCACCAACCAAGATTACAAGTGAGCACCAACTCACTGAGAGCACCAACTCTCCCTCGAAGCACCAACTCCGATCAATTGAAGCACTAACTCACTAAGAACTGCAACTTGGACTTTTCTAAACCAAACTCAAAGTGACAATTTGCACCTATGAACTCTTCCTTTTGTGCAGAGTCTGAATAACAATTTCCATTTTAAATCCTTATGAAACCAGATTCAAAACATTCCCTTGAAAACAAATGCATCCACACCTTCAAAACTCGTTGAAGACATTCAACAAATCTTAAGACTCCATTCACACAACAAAATTACTCTTGTTGCACCTCTCCACATAGCCTGTGCCAAGCAATAGCAATTACATTATTCACGACACAGCTAATACCAACAACAGGGTGAGTAACTTCACTTAGAAAAATTTGGACAACACTCCTAAAAGCAAATTGAATGACTTCCAAAATCACTTTTTCCGCGAACATGCACACTCAGCCCGTGTGAAAAAGAGATGATAGCAATTACATTTTTTTACTTCATCAACCTTCTCAAATAAAGCTATTTAACACATATGAAGAAGCAAAACTTTTATGTCTACGAATGCCTTATTTTTAACGCTGCCTCAAACAAACATATTATCAGACAAAAGCAACCAAATATCATGGACATGGCTTGGCTATAGATGGTTTGATTTTTTGCATCAACCGAATGTTCACATTTCACGACTTCAGCCTCAATGACTTTTGCACCTACACACCAACCAGAAAGTAGCAATCTCGATATTACACATCGACCAGAAAGAAGTAATCATCAATAGAAATCACCAAAAATATAGACAGCAGAAGATATTAATTTCCCTCTACATATCGATCATACACAGACGACACCACTCTCAGACAGATTAACATACTTGGTCTTCCTTAATGCAGACTATACTCAGAATAGAGTCACATCGATCAAAAGGCTAAGACACCCGTTGCAACGGCAATCACCAATCATACACAAAAATATAGAAATCAATTTTGTATTACTCTCACACGGTACACTCCTTATGCATTCCACTAGAATTGTGACAATCGCATCATTATCACTTAGCTTGACTCCTTCAGATATGTCACTCAACTTAACTTTTGTGATGATGTCGCTCAACTTAGCATAGATACACATGCACATCAATGAATGCAGCCAGAGTAAATAAATCAAGTCAACACTACCTCCAATATCGAAGGCATGAAGAAATCGCCATAAGGATAGCCTTCCACGAAGGCTGCATTAAAACCATCAATAAGCAAAGAGCAGCCCAATATCACTGAACCAAGCTGTCAGCCAACAGAAAAACCATCACACAAAATATCAATGAAGGCGTCAGACAACCTGTAGCTACCAGCACTAATGGCAAAAAGAGTTACAAGTGAAACGTATCACTGTCTTGACTCAACCAAGAATATCTTTGATATTAATGGTAGTAGGAAACATGAATAAAGAGCCGCCCTCAAACACCCCATGGAAACATTGACTTTCATATTGTGCGTCGGACTCCATAATACAGGGCGTTACACATAAATTTGCCACTTCCTGACAATTCCGACTTGTCAAAAACAAGCCACCATGCCTTCTAAAGATCGCAATTATTAATGATATGATTCCTAGCATATAATCGCAGCCTTCGACCTTTTGACCATTCATGTGTGATGTGGCACAACACGCAGAAGCTAACTTGGAGCTAACACAAAAAGTTGATAGAGTAAGCAGACAAGAAGCTCAAGCAAACAACCAAGTAGCTCAAGTAGGCAACCAAGTAGCTCAAGCAAGCAACCAAGTAGCTCAAGCAGACAACCAAGTAGCTCAAGCAAGCAACAAGGTAGCTCAACCTTTGACATCAATGAGAAGATATTTCAACAATCTCCACCTTTGACGTTGCTGGCAACACCTCCTGAAACCACAACCAATACTGCACCTAGCAACACCTCTAAACCCTAAAATATTCTAAAACCAAAACTGGAACCAATACTACTCCCCGTTTGATATCAATGACAAGATAGAGCAACTATTGACATGGCATATAGAATGAATTTGCTAACTACATGACATTAAAACTAATGAAGATCTGATGAATAATCAACAACTTTACAAGCTAAGAGATACTCAAATAACTCATTCCATTCTCTTTTCCAGAATGCCAAAAACATAAAAAGATTAACATGTAATCCTAAAATAACTTGCATAACTGAAATGGGGCTGATAAAATATAATAGTGAAAGCTCCCCCTGAGTCCAAACACCTTCTCATGGATGGAGTGAAGTTACTCCTAACTTTTCTTTTTCTACCTCTTTCTTCTTCCTCCAAATTTTCTTAACAACTTTTTTCTCAGTCACCTGTTGCTCTTTCTTTTTACCTTGCTTGAAAGAATCTGCAAAATTTCTTCTACAAGTCTTTGCAGTATGACCAAAATTATTGCATTTGTAACATATAACATTGTGATTCATTAAAGGAGCAAAAGAATTCCTATTCATAAATCTGAAATCATTTCTTGCATAAACTCTACAAACTATTGCCTTGTGTCCAAACCGATTGCAAGAGAAACAATAACCATATAAGAAAGAATTCTTAAACCTGGTCATGCGATCTCGTCTTGAAATAGAAGGTCTCCTGAAAGTGCCATTTCTGATTTTTGAATGTGAATCCTTTGAGCAATCAGCGTTGCCTTTTTGTTGTTCTTCATTTGTAGACATGGAACATTGACCTTTTGCGAAACCAACTCCACCTTTGTCACCTGACGATTTTTGTGCATTAACGATCTTCTCCAATGATAGAGAACTTTTCTGATTTATCTTCTCATTATTCAGTTGTGTCAATGATTTGTCTAAATTTCTATGTGAAACAACTTCAACTTCAAGTCTCTCTACATTCTCTTCTTTAATCCTTAACTAATTTCTGATTTCTTCCTCAATCCTCTTGGCCTCTTCGATCTGAACCTTCAAATCAATAATCAATTTTCCAACTTCTTCAAGTGCTTGAGATATCACCTTTGAATCATTGTCTTCTTGTAACTGTGATTTCAACTTCTGATTTTTCTTTCTAAGTTTTCTGATTTCACTTAGAGCACTCACAAGTTCTGCTTCAAGATCTATTTCTCCTTCTTCATCAAATTGCTCATCTTTTATATCTTCATCTTCAATCTCAGGCATATTTACTTCTTCAACCATAAATAAGATTTCATCTACATGTAATGTCCTTGGCAAAATCTGACCTTATTTTCACTCTCTCAAGCCTTGGACATTTCGTCAAACAGTTGTCTTGCAAAGTCTGAACTTGCTGTTATAAATTTCTGACTGCTTTGTTTTGTTGTTGCTTGATGCTAATGATGTTTTGAGAGGTTCTCCAATGATGCAAATTGACTAATAATAAAATAACAATAATATGCAATATGTTTTTATTTTTTTCTAATGCAATTAAATGACACAGCTTGATGCAAATGAGCAACTATAGCCAAGTGACATTCCGTCATACATTTGGCATGCAACCTCCAAAGAAACTTCTATTGCAAAATAACTTCCCAGTTGATTACAATAATGTATTGCTATCATAATTATGCAACTCCTACTCTTATTAAATGGTGCATGAACCAAATGCAAGCTGATTGTGAATGATTTTCCAAGGCTTTTGGCTTACAATGACATGAATGTATGCAACTGTAGTTGTTGTGTTTAACAGCTCTATTACAGTGAAATGATGCTAAAATATGAAGTGAAAAATGCATATAAAAACCTAGGATCATATGCTGATGATGTAGTGCCTCTTCAATGAAGAAATGCCCTCCAACTTTTGCCTCCCCTGTTATCATCTAGAAACTCTGATATAAAATTGTGGCAGCTTGTATGTCTCTTCAATCACTTCAAATATCAGCGCCAAAGCCTAGGAAAGGGAGTGCTCCAATACCCAAGTAAAATCACTGCAAGGAGGTGGTATTATGTGCAAAAATCTGAATCATACAAACTGAAAATCGTCCTCCATGTTGTCATAAAATGTTCCACAATTTCACCAATTTGCAGCTGCTTATCTCCACATACAAAATCGTCCCAAATGGACTGAAATCCGTCTCCAAATTATGCAATTAAATTCTGAGAATGATCTTCAATGGCTGCTATAAATCAAACTCCTCAAGTGTCAAAATTGTCCTTCTTCAAAGGACTGAAATATCTCCACAAACTGTGAATAATCTGCTCCAATTGATTTACCAAAATTGGGCCCTTGGCCACACAATTTTACACAATGAAAGAGACTAAAGTATCTCCTCCTCTCAACTCCAGTTAGGGTTGATCTTTCAACACCGAACCTGGCACTCTATAGTCTTCAAACCCTCGAGCGAATGCTAAGCATTAAGCTTCAGCTTTTTACCATGCAGGTAATGAGTAATGAATTGCAAATCAAGTGTATTCAAATGCTTAGCCAACAGCGTCTTAAATAGATTTCTCAATGCCTTTTCAAGAAGCTTCTAGAAGAATATTATTTTATTCACTTAAGTGACTTTATGATTTATTATTATTTTTAAGTCACTTTATTAAATTAATTAAATATAAAGTCAGCCTTAAGATATTAATTTATTCGAATAACTTTATAAATAATTAATCTAATATCTCCACTTTATTTAATTAAAATAATCAATTAAGCTATCCTTTTGATATATTATTAATTTTGGACAACTTCATCAATTAATTTAATTAAATCACCTTACCTCCAATTTGGGGACATGACAACACATCACTACCTTCTGTTCAACTATTGTGATCCTTTCAATAAAAACTTTGTGTAGATTTCTTAAACTTATTCTCCTTACCTTGATACCCCTTGTTGAAATGTTTTCATTTCTTTTCACAATCGCTGTCCTCATGCTTCTCAGAAGAGCATTTAGTTGCAAACTGTCCCACCTTTCTGCGGTTGAAGCATTTGAAAGGAAACTTTCCTTTGTATTTGCCTAAACCTTTCTTCAACTTCCTCATAAAATGTGCTTCTTCAGAATCAAAACTTTCACTGGTAGTAGGCTGTCATGTCCCCTTCTCAGTGACATCTCTCGAAGTACAGGATTGGCCTATCACACGACCCTCGTAGGCCGATAGACTAGATAGAGGGTCACTTCGGAGCTTGGCTCAGCTTCAGTTGGCAGAGTTTGATCAGCAGGCTTTCGTTTGGGCTCGATCGGAGGCTTTTTGCAGAATTGCTATTTTTAGCAGTACCTGGCAGGCAGTGTGGGACCCCTGCTATTTTTAGCAGTATGGCTGTGGCAGTATTCGGAATCACTTCAGGGTTCGTCAGCTTCAGACGGAACAGTAATCGGATGATTTACGAGGAAGATATTAATATTTAATTATATTGATTAAATATTAATTATTTAATGTTTATAATATAAAGTTATAATTTAAAATTATAACTTAAGTGATTTCTCATTGAGGGGTGCGCCATCATTGAAGGGGGCCAAAATTGACATTTGATTTAAATTTAAATATTCAGCTAAGACTATGGAGAAATTGAAAGATTAAAATATGAATATTTTATTAAAACCCTATTCTTAAGGAAATCGCACTTTTCAGCATAAGAGTGGATTTGCCTTGGGTTTTGAGCCATTATGAAGTTATTGAGAATTGAAACTGATCAACTTTGATCTGGGCCTGAGACTTTAGGGTTTCGAGTTCGAATTCCTTGGGGAACGAGCCATCTCCATCGAAAAGCAATTCAGAGGGTGTGCAATACCACTTGATTTATTGCCAGCAGAGGTTTTCTCATCCAGAGGGAATCACAGAGCTTCAGAGAAATTGATATCTTCAGATCTTTCAGTGTTTTGCATCCAGACAGTATTTATCCATCAAGGCGCCCATCACAGAGACTCAAGCATTGAATTTTGGAGAAGGCCGTACAACATTTAATGCTGTTTCTGACAGGCCGTACCTGTTCAAAAACACGTGTTCCTTAATCCTCTGAGAAATGCCTTTGAGATCCACTTCTAACTTGCATCATTGGAGGCGCCAATCATCTGGGAGTCTTCCGGAATCAACGTTCTGAGGGAGAAGAGCATTTATTGTTTCAGCCGTACAAATCTGTACCTTCAGCTGTGGCAGAAATACCAGGTTTTTCTTACAATAAAAATTCATTATTTTATATTGCATGTCTGTAGAACAATTTTGTAATCATTCCAGAAGGGCAAATATTATACTGGTATTCGTATTGGCATCAGACGTTCTTGTTATCAGAGTAGAAGTAATTTATTTGAATTTATTATTATTTTTCAAGCAAAGCCGTACCTTTCATTTATTGCATTAAAAACACAAAATTTGCAAAAAAACCAAAAACCTTCAGAAAAACCTAAAAACAGTCAGAAACGGAGATTTGGGGGAAACTAGGGTTTCTACAGTGGTATCAGAGCTAAATCCTGCCATCCTGAGGGTTTAGCCATCACATGCAGCCAGAGGAATTTGATACATACAGGTACTATACTCGCAGACGTGCCTTGATTGAAAGGCAACGCAGCTTGAGCAGACAGCCAGAAATCATGGCTGACAGGAATGATAGGGCTGACAGGACAGATATACCTAGGACAGAGATCCCACAGAATAATAGGGATCAGGATGATGCTGAGGTCTTGCTTGCACTCAGGGATATACGTGCAGGTCAGCGACAGTCGACTGAGGTATTGCAGCAGTTGACAGTGGCACTACAGAGATTGGGTACTCCGAGGAGACTGGGCCACTCACATCGCGGACGATGATGTGGAGAGGCAGGTGGTCGGAGAGCCCTAGGATGTTGTCACGACAGCCAGATAGGCCTACTAGGCCTACTTTCTCACGGTAGACAGATTCATGAGGCCGCACTGCATGATGAGCACGAGGATTTGTTTGCTGATAACCTTATGGCAGCGAACGAGGAGTGGGAGTTGATACCTCCTGTAGTCAGAGAACGGATCTCTTTTGACCGTTTTGTTACACAGAGGCGAGAACACAGCAGGGCTCGACAGGATTGGAGACCCCGGCAGCAGAATAACGATCTCAAACATGCAACTAACAGGCTCAATCTGGTGATGTTTGATGGTAGTGGGAAGATGACAGCCCAAGCTTGGATTAGCAAGCTTGATACATTCCTCACTTTGCGTCCGATGGCTGAGAGAGACGCTATTAGATACGCTACACTGCACCTCGAGGGAGTAGCTTACGACTGGTGGCACCACGGCATGGTGACTTTACAGCACGACAGGATCACCACCTACCAGGAGTTCGTGGATAGATTGGTAGAGAGGTTTGACCGGAAGGATCCGGAAACCTACTTCCGAGACTTAGGCAATGCTTCTGAGACAGAGTGGCGAGGCATATATCGCTGATTTTCGAGGCTATCCGCCATGGTTCCGGCATATCCAGAGGAGATTAGTAGTGACTTTATGGAGGGTTTGACCGAGCCACCGAGTATCGGATCAAAGCCTTTGATCCTCCAGAACATTACAGAGGCCATGAAGAAAGCACGAAACATATCTTTGCAGCCTCGCCGAAAGTAAATTCAACCTGCAGGTTCTTCATCGCTCAGTGGATACGGGCGGGCTTCAACAGAATAAAGATAAATCTGATTATAACAAAGACAAATCAGATTATAAAAACGATTCGTAAGGTAAATCAGCATTCCCACCTTTGGATCGTGAGGCCCTGAATGACCTTCGCAGGAAGAAGCTTTGCTTCTACTGCAAGGGACCATATGACGCCAGTCACGATTGTCCTCTAAGACCTAAGGGCAAGGCAAATCGTGTGATGTGGGCGTACTATGAGGACTCAGAATCAGAAAATTCAGATCAGCCAGAGCATTCAGATGATTCAGAGTCAGAGGCTCCAAAGCCTAGAGCAGAGATAGAGCCCGAGCTTCAAGTACAGGAGGCCCGTTTGTCTAGCATCCAGCAGGAGGGTTCTTTCAGGCTTCGTGGTGTATTAGCAGGTCAGAGGGTCATTACCCTATTGGATACAGGAGCCACGCATAATTTCATAGATGCTAGGTTTGTGGAGAAACGAGGACTCATCACTGAGGAGTTCGAGGGCATCAGAGTCAAAGTGGCAGATGGATACACTTTGAGATGCGAGCGCATGATTAAGGATCTCCCCTTACGCTTGAACAATTATGAGTTCAAGGCAGATTATTACGTATTTAATATGGGAGACATTGATTTAGTCCTGGGAATGAAGTGGTTACATTCATTGGAGGAGGTCACACTTCGTCTCAAGGACATGGAGATTCGTTTTGAGGTCGACGGGAAGACACACATACTTAAGGCAATACGGGACAGCGACCTTAAAACAATTTCTTTTCGCCGAATGGAGCGGCTCATGCGTCATGATATGGTAGAGTGGGCTGCAGAGTGTCATTTAGCACCTTTACAGGAGGGACAGCAAAAGACAGATTATCATCCTGACATTCAGAAGTTGAGAGTCAAGCATGACAAGGTGTTCAGTGATATTCCGCCAGGTAGACCTCCAGACAGAGGGATAGAGCACATCATTGAGCTCGAGGAGGGTGCGAAACCTGTTATGATAACTCCTTACAGGCATCCTAAAAGATTAAAGGATGAGATCGAGAAGACTATAAAGGAGTTACTTGCTATGGGTCACATTAGACCAAGCAAATCACCGTTCGCTTCTTCTATTGTACTGGTGAAGAAGAAGGATGGAACGTTGCGCATGTGCATTGATTTCATGTGGTCCCAACAAGAGGACACAGCAAACCGACACCCTATTAATGCAGGATTGATGAGCTGGCTGACATTCCAATGCGCCCGCGCATTTTACTAAGATTGATTTACGGTCGGGTTATCATCAGATCAGAGTCTGAGAGCAGGACATAGAGAAGACGGCATTCAGATGTCATTGTGGGCACTTTGAGTTCGTAGTGATGCCATTTGAGCTCACTAA
>VDFB02352103.1:0-39806 GCA_007258455.2 Sequoia sempervirens | reverse complement strand
ATGAAGGTGTCCATATTCATGACAAAATCGACATCGAAAGGGGAGGGACTCATAATCTATCTGTTGTATCCAAGAAGCCAAGCCAATACAAATTTCCAAAGAGTCTGGAAAAGGATTATTTAGGTCAATTTCAACACATATGCGAGCAAAAGAAAATACCTTCTTAATCAGAGTATTCTGAGCAATGGCAACTGACTTCCCAAGCAAAGCAGCAATTCTTTGCAAAATGTCTTCCCTCCAAAATTCCAAGGGCAACCATGGCAGGTGGACCCACACTGGGACCCGGGACGGTAAATCCTCTGCAGCATTGAAACCCCCATGCCAGGGTTTCATAAACAAACCCACCTAGTTGAAAAAATGCGGGCCTCCCTCAAAAACCCGATTACGATCCGAGATGCAAGAAAAATCAACTAGGAAAAAACCATTCCTAGCCACCAAAATATCAAAATCTCCCTCCACTTGCCATGTACGCCGCATCCAAGCCTCCAAAGCCGAGAGAGAGACACAGATACCCAAAAACTTACAAATCAGAACATGTTGAGTCCAGTAAGAGAAATCCTCTTGAACCGATTCCGGCGAGAGAACCAAAACTGGACGATCTTGACTCTGTGGCAGACAATCATTCACCTTCTTAAGCTTACAGCTCTCCCCCACAAATGAGGTATCCTTCAAAGGAACATGCACATCCTCAGACACACCTGGAGACACCTTTGCATCCGAAAACACCAAACCCTTAGAGATCCCAGCCATAGCACCACACTCTGCACGCACCACCACCACAAAAAGAGAAAACTTCACCCTACACAAAAACCCAAATACCAAGCCCAAAGAAACCAACACAGCCACCGACAGCCACACCCAACACCCTCACCCAGCACCCGCAGACTGCCTCACCCAACACCCGCACCCTGCAGCCCCTCCACACACGTCTGCACACACCAAAAGGTGTTAAGAGATGTAGAGAAGAAAGCCCGCAGCCTAGAGTAGGCCGCAGGCACCCAACAAACCCCTACGCCAGGCGCCCATCATTCCCCTAGCAGCATCGTATCTCTTTAGCACCCCTATTTTTAATTTTGTGTTTTGACATGCGATCCATGTGACTAATGCTATGATTTGGTGATCTTTTTCATATATCATATATATTATTATATAATATTGTAAGCAGTAGAAGGGGAAAAACAATCTAAACTATGCATCTACGCTTCTAAATAAGATAATTGCATCTAAAACTTAATGAATTTAAACTAATTTAAACTAAGAAGCTTCAGAAATCTATCCTATTGCTCTCTAACTCTAAAGACTTCTCTAATTTACTTAGCTCTCAGATTTGTAAGCTAATTAAACTATTAAAATGACACTTAGAGAATGAGAAATGAACTATTCTACTCTAATATGATTAAAATATGCAAATTCTATTCTAATGGCAGCCATGACTGCAAATGCTTGATGTTTGAATGCTGCTTGATGGGTGCTGGAATGCTGGATGGTTTGGATGCTTGAATGCTTTGGAAACCTGCAGAGTAAGATTGCATTAGTTGGGATCCTTTTCTTGTAGCCCAAGAGCTGTATTTATAGCTTTCACGGCAGCATAATTGCACAGGAAACCGGGATGAGGGGCTATGATTTCCTCTGGAGAATCCAAAGGCATGGGATGAGAAGGAGCTGATCATGGAAAATGGTTTCTCCCCATGAAAACACCAGGCAAGATAAGAGGGAAGGTGGGTGGAAGGTTGTTGAGAGAATTTCTTGCAGGTTTGTCCCTGAAGCTTTTCCCGTGAATGGCAGTGCCATTAATTTAAATTTTGAGAAATTAATTTTATTGGTGAGTGAATAATGCATAAATTTTATGCATAAATTTAAATATTTTTAATTTATTTAAATTTAGCAAAAGGAGGAATAAATAATTTAATAAATCAAACTATAGAGTTTGTTTATTAAATTAAAAGGAGAATGATAATTAAATAAAAGATTTTTAGTGATCTTTATTTAATTAAGAAGAAATGTGATTTTAAATAACACAAATTTTTTAAATTGTGTATTTAATTTTAAGATAGAAGTAATAATGATAATAATTAAATAAAACAAAGTTTTTAATTTTGTTTATTTAATTAAGAGAGAAATAATACGATGAAAATGATAATGATTAAATAAAACAAAGTTTTTAATTTTGTTTATTTAATTAGGAGAGAAAAATAAAAGAATTAATAAATGAACTTAATATAAATAAATATTTCTATTTATTTACTAAGTAGAAGAATTTAAGATTAATTAATCAAATAGAATTCATTATTCAATTAATTAGATTCTCGGACCAATTTTAGGGGTGTCTACATTTGCCTCTTTGGAAGTGATGTGTGCAGCATTTGCTTCCAAAGAATGATTTTACTTACTCATTTGCCCGATCTTGCGATGAAAAGTTTAAAATATGCTCGGACTTGCGGATGATGAATTCGAAGTATTGATGATATATGCCCCTCGGAGATAAATTGATGAATTTTTGGATTTTTATGATTTTTCAGAATTTTGAATTTTTATGATGATTTGATGATGAATTGGTAAAGAAATAATTTATCTCCTGACAAAATTGTCCAAAAATGCCCCTGTGATAGATAAGAATTAATTCCTCAGAAGGAAAAATAAATAAATCCCATAAAAATTCCCCAAAAATAACCTATAAATGTTCAAAAGGTCATTTTCAAAAGTCATTTGTGCATTTGGCTTTTACAATCTTTGTATTAGAGACCCTTTAAATTATTGAGGCTAGGATCGTCCACACCACCATCTGACTAAAGCATTAATGCGTCATCGTCCAGAGCCCGACTATGAACCTCTGTTATGTACCCCAACTTCGTCCTCGTAGTCCTTTCTATTTTTGATGTGTTTTGAATATTTTAGAGTTTAGTGGTAGTGACGGTGTATGGCCTTGCGTGATTTTTGTAGCGTCATAGTTTTGGCAGCGTCCGATCAATGCGTAGCGGCGTCCGGTAGAAAGTTTGTAAGCTGGCGTCCGAGTTTTAGCGTGCAGTCAGTTTGCTTGCTTATTAGGTAGAAGGTACATGCTAGCGGAATTTTTAGCGAATTGAGATGCATGGCGGCAGAAGCGGAATTTTTGTAGCGCGCCAGAATATTTAGCGCATTAGGTTGATTTTGTAGCACTTTTGGTATAGATTGATATAATCATTGTGCGTTTTGATTTTCGTCGATTTGTTTTTTATTCCATCTATTTTAGTTTGATCTTGACTAAAATATATGGGAAACGATCTCATGATGAGCGAGATCTATTGAGTGATAATAATTACCCTCATGATAGGCGAGGAATAATTATGCATTCTGAATGATTGAACCCAATTGATAGATGAGGGTTCCTTGATGTTTTGATAGGTTGATAGGAAAAAGCACAATTTTTGAAAATTTGATGATCTTTTGATATTCTGATTAAAATGTTTTGTTTTGTATGAGTACAAGAGCAGTTAGATGTTATCCAGGTGCGAGAGCAGTTCCCGTGGCCCTTTGATATGATACCGAGACTGTCACCTGATGAGAGACAGCATATTGCTGCTTGTGGTTTGGCGACTTTACTTGACATGCCCCATATTAGACTCAATAGGGGTCTATTGACAGCTTTGGCAAAGCGGTGGCATAGTGTCCACAACACCTTTCACTTACCTACTGGTGAGATGACTGTGACGCTAGAGGATGTATGGCGTATTCTTCGTATTCCCTTTGTTGGCGAGATTGTGGCTCATGATTCAGAGGAGGTTGGTGGTGTAGAGGCCATGTAGAGAGTCTTTCAGGATCCCCACATTACAGGAGAGTGGATCCCATGGATAGATATATATGAGGCTTATGCTCCACTCCCTTCAGTGTTGGCTAGCTTTATTGGTGGATTCCTTTGTCCTGATAAGAGGTCAAAGGGTCTATCGCTTGGATGGGGTCAGGTGTTAGAGGGTCTTGTGGTCCATAGGATGAGATATGCTTGGGGCATGTGCATGCTTGCCCAGTTATATCATGATTTGCATTGGATTGTTTATCTCGGCGGCAGCAGTTTATCGGCAGGGGCTACCCTTCTCCAGGTATGGGCATGGGAGCATATTGCTGTTACGCGTCCCGTACCAGTGTTGGCCAAACCAGCGACGAGGCTGTATGTATTTCGGTATAGAGGTAGGCCTACCTAGCATATGATGGGTAAGCTTGAGTATTGGAGGCGGATTGTTGATGATATAGAGGCAGTGACCTGGCGTCTGTACTTAGATTGTGATGCCTGGGACGATGATGATATTGAGTTGGGGTTCTTGTCCGATTCTATGTATTTGATCGAGAAGAGCCCCGGGGTTTTGGAGCGGTTCCTGTTTCGTCATGTGTACAAACAGTATGGTATTGTGCAGTGCATGCCACAGGGAGTGGCTCATTACGGATGGCGATGGATTGATGTTCCTGATTGGGGTCCCATTTTGCCTTACGGGGCATTTGTTGAGGGTTACCATGCTTTACAGCCATCAACATGGGATGTTCGGTGGGATATTGTCGAGGCGCCCATTAATCCTGAGTATGGAGAGTATCTGGCTCTACACCCTCCTCCACGGATCACTATTCCAGATGAGCCAGCACCTGTACCAGCGGCAGCACCAGCAGTAGCACCAACAGGAGGTGTTCAGCTTGGTTAGCGACGGGGGAGAGAGGAGGATGTTGATGTGGATGTGGAGAGCAGCTCGGAGACTGATAGTGATGAGAGCTCCGATAGCAGTGATGATAGCAGTGCTGATGATGGTGGAGATGGGGGGAGACTGAGTGTAGCAGGTACATCAGAGCCATCCTCCAGTGCGCCTCGTAAGAGGCAGGTTGTTACTTCTTCATCGGCAGATCCCTCAGAGATGGTAGGTTTACAAGTGCAGGTGCAGACATTGCAGGGTCAGCTAGCACAGGTGCAGGGGTTATTAGCACAGACGCAGGCTCAGACGCAGGCACAGCTGGCTACCGCACAAACTCAGATTATATCTTTGATTAGTGAGAGAGATGGTGCATTACAAGAAGCAGCGACCGCCACGGTTTCAGTGTGAGTTACAAACCTGATTGTCCTTGCCCGAGCCGCGAGATCCACGACCTTAGTAGCGAGATACCGATGGAAGCCAGGGCCAATGAGGCAACTACAGTGACTACGAAGGTTACGAGAGTGGTAGATGGGACCTCTGTGGCGGATTACATGCGAGAGGCCATGCGGGCCGGTGCTGAGATTGAGTTCTATAGGAGCCGTTACCATGAGCTATGCCCCCCAGAGCAGAGAGTCAGTTATGCACAGTCGCGCCGAGGACTTGATCGAGGACAGTGAGCAGAGGTGTGACACAGCCTCTTCCGAGAGATCCGAGAGATCCTGGGACGTCTGGTGGTGGTACCGATACTAGTGCTAGACCTGCTCCTTCTGGTGGGAGTACTACTTGAGATTATATGTGTACCCATTGAGAGATTGATATAGCCATTTTTGACTTGATGTTATTTTCATTCTTTTTTAGACTTCATTGTATACTTGACACTTGATGAGATATATATGTGCAGCGGTTCGATTGATCTATGACATGATTTTACATGTTTTATGTGATGGATTTATTGATTTTATGATGTATTCATTGATTTTATGGTTTATTGACGTGATGGATGTATGGATTTTATGATGTATTGATGTGATGGATGCATTGATTTTATGATGTATTGATGTGATGGATGCAGTAATGATGGTGTGAAATAATATTGATGATGTATTTCTTTTCTTAATGAGATGTAATGTATGATAGATAAAATGTGATGTTAATGAATGATGTATGGAAATGCAAATGAATGTTGAATAAATGAAATGTAATGATGAATGTAAATGTAAATGAAATGTAATGGTAAATGCAATGATATATGGAAATGTAATGATATATGGATAAACGAAATGTAATGGTAAATGTAAATGTAAGATGTATGGAAATGTAAGATGTATGATATGAATGATAAATGTAATGATGTATGATATGAATGATAAATGTAATGATGTATGTAAATGTAATGATATATGGATAAACGAAATGTAATTGTAAATGTAAATGTAAGATGTATGGAAATGTAAGATGTATGATATGAATGATAAATGTAATGATGTATGTAAATGTAATGATGTATGATAAATGAGATGGAATGCAATGATGTATGATGAAAATATAATGATGGGAACGTGATGATGTAAATGGAATGATAAATGAATGAATTGCAAATGTAATGATAGATGAGTAGATGTAAATGGAATGATAAATGAATGAATTGCAAATGTAATGATAGATGAGTAGATGAAGTTTAATGAATGGTGAAATGTAAATATAAATAGATGATATAAGAATGATATGTAAATGAAATGATGTATGGATGTATCGATGTATCTAATGAAATGAAAATGAATGATGAGATGTTTATTGTGAATTTATGATGAGATGAAGAGATGATCCTATATGCATGCCGTGTATGAAAATTGTATGTGTCGAGTATACTCAGTCTTTAATAAGAAAAGATAACATCATTTGTGAATGAATCATTGTAACTTGTGCCACTAGTACTCTGCAGATGTATTATTATGAATGCAATCTATGTTAACCATGCAAATGCCTATTTTATTAATGCAAATCTAAGTGTCATTTCAATAATCATTTTATTCTGCTTTGTATCATCACTGAGCTTTATTTTAAAATGTTGAAAGCGAATACAAGCATCAATGATATGAGATAGACCAATGATGACCTGAGTATTTCTTTCATGATTTTTGATATTGCAAGCGAACACGAGCATCATGGTATAAGATAGACCAATGATGACCTGAGCATTTCTTGCGTAAACAAACAAGAATTAATCATTTTCTTAAGTGAAGTTGAATGTCATCCATGATACTTGGTAGAGCACTTCCCGCGACCATTCACAAAATAATAATGATTAACTCATAAAACAGTAAACAAAGAAAAGGTATCATTCTTCTTCCTTACTTCTCTAGTTCAATACATCATTGAGTAGCTCCAAAGAAATGATAATCAAATGATAAAATGAAGAGCACAACAATTCAAATTCTACTTAATGTATTTTCAAATCATTATTCAGATTAGATCATCAGTGTTGAGATGTGTGTGCTGATGTGTGCATGATGTCCCCAAGCGTTTGGCCAAATGATGTGACCTAAAAGACCTATCCTAGGGGTCGGGGTGATCAAAGATTAGTCTTGCCTAGATATACCTTGAGAGACCACATAGACGTGACCTGAGACTCCTTTTGGTACAATGTGGAGCTCTATTTTGTGTTTTGGATTTTCGATGTTTTGGATTTTTGGATTTTAAATCTTTGGATTTTTAAGTGTTTTTGGGTTTTGGATTTTCGATGTTTTGGATTTTGGATTTTTGATGTTTTTGGATTTTCGATGGGTTGCCACTTGAGGTTGTCATGTTTGACTGCCTTTCCATGTAAGTTGAAAGTCTACTTGTACCAGATAACACTAGGATGTTGCCCCCAATCCAGGGTAAAACATGGTATCTCTGCTATGATATGGATAGTGAGAATCTCAACTGATAGATGGAAATGATATGAAAGGAAACAATCATAACAACATTGTACCCAGTAGATAGAGGAGTTTGGTGAAAATCACAAGTAACGCCTGTTTGCAGTTCACTTGTTTTATTGTATCCTCTTCCATTTTCTTTTAATATTTTTATTTATTTTATTTTTATTTTTATTTTTTATTTTATTTTTTTTCTCTTTTATCATCATGTTTGCGAGTTTTCGAACAATTTATTGACCGTGCCTAGGTATCCTCAAGTATGAATCCTTTGAGATAGAATCTTGTTCCTTAGAGCTCCTCCATATCTTCCTTAATTGTGAAGCAGTCGGTATATCTGATCCTTAAATGATATGATGACATAAAGTCCTATCGATTAGGTTCAAACTTTCCTTTCTTTTAAATGCCTTATTTCTAGGGTTTTGAGTAGGACCAAATTTCCGTCTGAAGACTCTAAACCCAACCCTATGATTATAGTTCCTAGACATCCTTTGTTGATAGGCTGTCAAATGATTGATAGCTTGTTGTCAACATTCATCAAGTAGCTCTAATTCCTGAAGTCTAGAGATCCTATAATCTTCATCTGAAATGAGTCCCTTTAGTGAAACACGAAGAGATGGAATTTCTACCTCAATAGGTAGTATTGCTTCTGATCCATAGACAAGAGCATATGGTGTAGCTCCTGTTGGTGTTACGTGCTAGTCCTGTAAGCCCAAAATGAGGGTTTAAAGGCTGAGCATTAATCATGTCCCACTTCATTCTGAGTCTTCTTGAGAATCTTTGGATTCATTTTGTTTTGGAAACCACTTTGCCCACCATTACCTTGAGGGAGTATCTGGCGAGGTTAGCGATGTTGGATGTGGAACTTTTCACATAGCTCTTGGACGTCTTGGTTCTTGAAAGGCCTGCCATTATCTGTGATGATTGACTGGGGTAGCCCATATCTACAAATGAGATAATTAAGAATGAAAGATGATATTTGCTTTCCAGTGATTGTGGTTAAAGGAACTGCCTCCACCCATTTTGTAAAATATTCGGTTGCTGTGATAATGAACTTGTGTCCATTCGATGAAGATGGGTGAATTTTCCCTACCAGGTCTAATCCCCACTGACAGAAAGGCCATGTAGTTGCAAATGGATGCAGCTCCTGTGTTGGTGCATGTATAAGATTGCCATGGATCTGGCATTTTGAACATCTTTTGACAAACTGATAAGATTCTTGTTCCATGTGTGGCCAGTAATACCCCAAACGAAGGAGTTTCTTGGCTAAAGATAATCCACTTGAATGTGTTCCACAAATGCCTTCATGGACCTCGTGTAAAGCGGAAGCGGATTCGTCATGTTCTAAACAGCGTAAAAGAGTACCATCTAGGCCTCGACGGTAAAGATTAGCCGGCTAATGAATGTTTAGGATTGGCATATCGAAGTTGTGCTTTTAGTTGAGAAAGATCGGCGGTAAAGATATTATCTTTGGATATAAAAGTATAAATGTCTCCATAAATGGAAGATTGGGCACTATCAAAAGGCTTATGGTTTGGGATTTAGGATTTAATTATCACGAGTTTGATCGTGTTCTGTCGTCGATAGATCTTGCGTTTGAGGCATTTGAAGAGATGCTAATAGCGTAGCCATGGCATCTAACGCTGTTCTCTAATCTTGAGTATCTGCTCAAATTTGATTTCTATAGAGTATTTTCTTAGGTCATCCACCGGCCCTCTTATGCTCCGTCGATTGTGTCTCATCCTTGGTTGGTAATCATTGTTGGCTTGGTGAATGATTAGCGGGAGTCTCCATACACGTAGTTCTGTAATTTTCCATTCAATAGCCACTTTAATTCCAAGGATGAAAGCTTCATATTCTGCCACATTGTTAGTGCAACGGAAGGTAAGCCTGTATGATCGCGTGATTGTGTGCCCCAGAGGTGTGACAAATAGAATTCCTGCCCCTGATCCATGTTGTGTGTAGGATCCATCGAAGTAGAGTTGCCATGGTTGTGTTGTAACATTGAGGATATCAGCATCGAGAAATTCCATGGTTATAGGATGACTGTTTGATAATGGAGCTTCTGCTAATTGATTGGCGATGACTTGTCCTTTGATAGTTCGCCTTTCAACATATTGAATATCAAACTCACTGAGGAGCATGACCCACTTTGCCAACCTTCCTATTAAAGTTGATTTGCTCAGTAAATACTTGAGAGGATCAATTTTTGCAACGAGCTTGATAGTGTGAGTGAGCATATAATGTCGCAATTTTTGTGTTGCAAATATTACTGCTAAGCATGATTTTTCAATGAAGGTGTAGTTTACTTCATGTCCATTGAGTGTCCTGCTGATATAGTATATTGCCTGTTCCTTTCCTTCTTTATCCTCTTGTGCTAGCAAGGCTCCTAAAGAAATATCTGTTGTTGCGATATATAGCAACAATGGCTTGTCTTCACTGGGTGGTACCAAGATTGGTGGTGTCATCAGATAATGCTTGATTTGATTGAAAGTACTCTCACACTATTCATCCCATTTAAAAGGCACATTTTTATGCAAAAGATGGTTGAATGGATGACACCGATCTGCTAGTTGAGAGATGAATCTTCTGATGGACTGTAGTCAGCCTTGTAGAGATCTTAATGTACTGATATTCTTAGGAGGTGGCATTTCCATAATGGCTTGGAATTTTGCTAGATCTACTTCAATTCCCTTTGTAGAAACTATGTATCCTAGGAGTTTTGCTGATGTTACTCCAAAGGCACATTTCTTAGGGTTCAATCTGACTTTGAATTTTTCCAACCTGTCAAATATTTTGGCCAATATCTCTAGATGTCCTTCCCTGGTGTAGGACTTGGCTAAGATATCGTCCACATAGTCCTCCATGAAGGTGTGCATCATATCATGGAAGATTGTTGTCATAGCTCGCTGGTATGTAGCTCCTACATTCTTTAACCCAAAAGGCATGACGTTCCAGCAAAAGGTGCCCCATGGACATGTAAATGTTGTCTTTTCTTGGTCTTCAGGAGCTATCTTGATTTGATTGTATCCTGAAAATCCATTCATGAGTGATAGCATTTGATGACCGGCTGTGAGATCTACAATCATGCCTATGTTTGGCAAAGGAAAATCATCCTTTGGACATGCCTTATTTAAATCCCTAAAATCAATACATATTCTAATGGTGTTATCTGGCTTTGAAATAGGTACAATGTTGGATATCCATTTTGCATAATCAATAGATCTGATGAATCCAGCATCTAGTAGTTTCTTCAAATCATTTTTTACTAATAATGCAACATGTGGTTGCATTTTTCTCAGCTTTTGTTTTACTGGTTTAGTGCCAGCTGGTAAGGATAAGTGATGCATAATGAGATATGTGTCCAATCCTAGCATGTCAGAGTATGACCAAGCAAAATTGATGCATCGTTCTTCAAAGAATTTGATAAAATCTGGCTTTTCTGTATCTGTCATGGATGCGGCCAGGTGTAGTATTCTTGCTTTCTCTGTTGTGCCAATATTAATAGACTGTGTGGGTTCTATTAACACTGATGATCTTTCATGGTAATGTTGTGGGAGGATGTCAAACCTTCCATCCTTTGGTGCCTCAATGAGGTTTTCGCCATCGGATGCGTTCTTTATTTTTACTATTTTAGGATCAAATATTGCCATAGAATGGTTTTCACCATTAGATCCATTTTTTTCTTTCATATTTTTGCAACTAGAAGGCTTGGCATCCTCCTTCCTAAAAGCATCATTAAAAGAAGTATTAGTAGAACAAGTATCGGATTCTTCACAGCAGAGGTAGTTAATAATGGAGGAATCATTATCAAATATAGGGAGATTAATAGGATGTTGGGGTTCCCATTCGATAAGCTCGGGATGTAGTAAAGGCAACGAATCATTAGATGGGTTGAGGTCAGCGATTGTGAAAGCTCAGACGGAAATGTCGTCTAGGTTGTTTGTGGTTATGTCGAGGCCTACAAAGGTATTTTCTTCCACATCATTTATCTCAATCGATGTCTGTTCATCTTCACTTGAGTCATCAAAATTTTGTGTTTTAAAGACAATAAGATTAAAGCTTGAGCTTTGACCCTCCTCGTGTTCGGGAGTATACTTTTTGATAATGTCAATCTGAATATCCTCATAGGAAACCTCTGATAAGTTGTCCCACTCATACTCATTTGAATCTGTTTCAGAGTTATCTCTTATTGTTGGAGTCGGCTCCGCAGGTTTATTGGTGATTTCGTTTCTTAATTGTTTTTCTTTTGTATCCTAGTCGGTTTATCCTTATGTTGGGTAAATTTTAGGATTGGTTCGTTAATGCCTTGTTTCCTTAACCCAAGAGGTCCCTGTCCTGAATATCCCATCTTCTCTAGAATAGTTTTTCCTTTTCCATATTGATTTGTCTCTATGATGTTACTTGTGGAAGCAGAAGCTTCTTCATCTTTATAAAGCCAATTTAGTATGGCCTTATCTTCTGATTCTTCATCTAAGCTCCCAGCTTTTACAAATTTTCCATCTAATGTTGTTGTAGATTGTTCTGAATTATGGGTGTTTGTAGATGGTTGTCCATATGTTTGTAAGGAGGGTAACATTTGCGATAGATGAAATGAGTGTCCAACACCATATTCACTTATTCCTTTGTCACTTATCTATACTTCCTTGGTGAATTGATGTGAGAGTGGAGCCAATTGTTCTTCAACATTTGCAGGGTTAGATTGTGCCACCCTTATCTCTTGTGATTTTTGTTGTTTTGGAAGCCACTTTGAAATGAAGCTCTGCTGTTGCTCACTATCTGATGTGCCAACTTCTCTATTGTTAGGTATGAATGTATCCTGAGATGTCTTCAATGTATGACAAGCTTGGGTGTCATTGTAGTCTGCTGTGATTGTTACCTCCTGTCCATTGACGGGAAATTTCAAGCATTGATGATAGGTAGAAGGTACTGCTTGCATATCATGTATCCAAGGGCGTCCCAACAGTATGTTGTATTTCAATTCCCTATCTAAGACTTGGCAAACCACTTTTTGGAAAATAGGTCCCACTTGAATGGGTAATATGATTAATCCTTTACAGGATCTTTCTTCTTCATCATATGCTTTGATTATGATTTTTCTTCTTGTATCAATGGCTTCATCTGAGTATCCTAGTGCACGAATTAGCTTTAAGGTACAAATATTTAAACCAACCCCTCCATCTATCAGGACACGTTTTACATGATGTTTATGGATAAGGACTTCAATATGAAGGGCAGAATTATACAGATGGGTGAGTGATACATCATCATGTTCGAAAAATGAAAGGCAATGAGGTGCAGATAGATGTCCCACCATAGATTGGAATTGACACACATCCAGATTGTTAGGTACCGTAGTTGATACAAGAGCTTGTTCAAGAACCTCTTTGTGTGATGGGGAAATCTTCAAAAGTTCCAAGATTGATATTTGTGCCGGTATTTTCTACAATTGATCGATGAGATTATATTGATTGGAGGGAGGATCTACTGATGGGGATGATATCGATGCTCCTTTCAATATAACTTTGGATTGTGCCCTTGTTGTGGCATTAATCGGTTGGTACTCTTGTTTCCCTTTGTGTGTGATTACATTGATTTGGTTTTCAGATTTGTCCATATCTTGTACCAAATTGGTAGATGTAATGTCATTGTTCTGATTGATTTGGTTGCATAACTCTTCATCCTCCTTGGCAGCAGAAAAACAAAGGATTGTTGCGTCATAAACATAACCAACATTTTTACCTTTGGTGTTTGCAGAAGAAGATTCTCCTTTCTGATAATTGGGTAGAGGATTTTTGAATGTTGTATGATCTTTGTTTGTTTGAGGGCCCTCTACAAATACTTTCTTTTGATCTATAAGGTCTTGTACCGCATGTTTTAATTGCCAACAATTTTCAGTCATGTGACCTTTATTTTGATGATAGTGACAGTAATGTAAGTCATTCCACCATGATGGTTTGACTTGAGGGTCCCAATTTCTAGCCTCTTGCATTTGAATGAGTTTTTCGTTTAAAAGTTCTTTGAGGACTGATTCCAATGATTGTCCTAATGGCGTGAATTTTCGTTTATTGGATGGTCGTTGGAATGATTGGGCTTTTGTTTCTCCACTGTTTTGATTATTTCCTTGATCACTACTTTGTTTGACATTAAAACCATTATTTTGTTTGTTTGTAGTGGTTGGTGTCAAGGTGAATACTGGTTTAGGTGCGTGTGTATCGATTATGGTATCAGTATTCTTGTTCTTTTGCCAAAATCTTGGCTTTTCGTTGTTGTTGTTAGAGGAATGGTTATTGTTTGAACCTTCAGTGAAATGTTTGATTGTTCCTCCTTTGATTAGAGCCTCTTCAATTTTGAGCCCCTTTTCGATAACTTGTTCAAATGTAGATGGACATTGTAAGTCCAATCTGTAATTCATGTCATCTACTAAGTTATCAATGAACATCTCTATCTTCTCCTCTTCAAGAATAGATCTAGGGTATTTAGCAAATAGCCTTCTCCATCGTTGGAGAAAGGAGAGAAACTTTTCACCCTTTGCTTGTTTGGTGTTGTAGAGTTCTTTTAAGGTTACCCCATGTTGGATGTTGAATGAGAAGTGTGTTATGAACCTATTGATTAGTTCCTCAAAGGATTGAATTCCAGGTTCTAATTTAGAAAACCACTCCATGCAAGTGTTTCCTAAGCTTCTTGGAAATAATCGTAGTAAGTAAGAGTCCTCGTGTGCGAACTCTATGCTCATAGCTCGAAATTCCCGTACGTGGTCAAACGGATTAGTTCTCCCATTGTATTTGTTGTATGTTGGGTACTCACAATATCTTGGAAATGGTATCATGTTAATGCTTGAGTCAAATGGATAAGGGCAAATGTCTTGTAATAGATATCTCTTTGTTGGCCCTTGTTGGATATTTTGGAACTGTAATTGTAACTGTTGGATTTGTCTTGTCAAAGCATCTATTTGATTTGGATTTTCTATATTAGGTGAGTTAGGTGTGGTTGTTTCCTTGAGTTGATTGACATCAAAGTCTTTAGGAAGCTTAGCACCTTTGTCAGCTAATAATAGAAGATACTTTTCCATGTCTTGCTCTAGCATCTTTTCCATAAATTTATGGAAATGAGGGTCTTGTTGAACTTTCTCGATTTCCTCTGCAGTTATTTCTTTCTCATGTGAGTTAATAAGAGGATCAGTGTTGCTATATCATCCCCAAGGGTTTTCTTCAGCCATGGCTGCTATTCTTTCATTTTCTTGTTCTTGTTGTTTTTGATATGCTGCTCATGTGAAAATAGGCATACAAACGTTTAAAGTTTACTCTAGACTTTGAGCTTGGATTTGATTAGATAAGTGCCAAGGTTGTTGATTTAAAATCTGATTTCGTCTTATTTAGTTTCGTGATGAAAGGATGATAAAATCCTTGATAGGGAAAGTTTGATAGAAAATCTTAGATTTTGGTGATAATGACACTATGCAAGATGCTGCAAGATCTAGGTGTAGAGGTAAAGCTTTCCTTTTGTGTGACTTAAGTGTTCTGGACTGTGAAAAAAATAAAAAATGTTTTGGACTGACGGAAACCTTGTATTCGATATGGGAAAACTGACAAAATATCTTATTAACTCTCTGTTTTTCTGGTTTTATGGCGCGCTAAAACAGAGACCAGGCGCGCTAAAACAGAGACCGAGTGCGCTAAAACAGAAACAGGGCGCACTAAAATAGAGACCAGGCGCACTAAAACAGAGACCAGGATCGCTGAAACAGAGACCAGGAGCGCTGAAATAGAGACCAGGTGCACTGAAATAGAGACCGGGCGCGCTGAAACAGAGACCAGGCACGTTGAAACAGAGACTGGGCGCGCTGAAATAGAGACCAGGCGCGCTGAAACAGAGACCAGGCATGCTGAAACAGAGACCTAAGGTGTTTAAGACAGAAAAAAAAAAACTATCTTATTCTATGAAACTCACTTGGTCTGGTATCATATTGGATGGCTGGTTGTGGGATGTATTCTGGACGAATTCTCTAACTGTGATTGTGGTGTTGTCTAAGAGCTCTTCTTTGGAAATATGCTTGTGAATCTAAGGGAGCTACAATGTAATCGTCTGTATAACCTCTAGAGAAATCGTGATACCTATGAATAAAAGTCCTATGTTGGAGTAGAACTTTCCTGCTTTGATACAAAAATCGTTGTTTTCTTAGGAGTTGTTTGTATGCAAGTATTCTCTTTGGTTTTCGGATTCGTTTGGCAAGAGATTTCTTGACAAACTTGTGGATACCCAATCTCGAATCATGAGAAATCCACAAGTGTTTTGATTTTAAGGATTTTTGTGATGATCTTATCTGAGTTTAATGATAGAAAACACAGCAATCAAGAATAGAATGGTTGTATTTAAAATCCTAGAATCTAAACAAGTAGTGTATGTTCTTAAGAATCAATGATTCTTCTTGATTTTCACTGGTTTGATAACAAGATAAAACACATCAGATAGACTCACTCCTAGAGACAAAAGGTCATCGTTATATACTCGAACGGCCCACAGCTTGGAATTGCATCGACTCACACAGCCATGTCACCCCCTAGAGGGCGCCCGTGTTTTTGTCTTTTCCAGGTGCGTACTCAGAGTGACGGAAGTGGATACCAAATCCCCTAAGCAAACAGTCCTTGACAATTATATGGTGAGTGCTTGAGGGTAGATTCTTCCCTGCCCCTGCATCGCCGAGTATTACAATGTTTGGAAACTGACAGGCGTGCTTCTATTTCTAGGTTCTTAGATAGGGTTTCCGTTCGGAGCGGCAAATGGATAAACTCCCTTGAGAGACCTCCCAATCTTTAAAACAAAGATTTTGGGGATGGTTATCCTGCACACTTCCGTTGAAAGAGGGTTTCCCCAAATTCACATAAATTTTTAAGTGGGTTGGAATACCATGGCTTTTGGCTGTCCCCACTCAGGTCGTTCCCGTAGGGTGAGTACTTTTTCCCACTACGGCAGGCCTGTCTAAAGGTTTTAAGAAAACTTAAAATTGCATAAAGTAAATGGTGAGTCTGGTATTTTGATGCACCCAGTTAAGGGGAGAGCATAAACCTATCACCCAAACACAGCAAAATGTTGTTCTTTTTAAAAACCCAAAAAGACAAGTGATTTACTCTAATGGAGATATTGCTCCATGATAAGCATGATGTTCAATTTTTAAACCTGCAAAAAGAAATGTGACGTTTCTATCCTAGGATTGGTAAATTTTAATCCATTTCTATCCTATGATTGGTAAGTTTTAACCAACCATTTCTATCCTAGGATTGGTAAATTTTAACCAAACAAAAAGACAGAAATAAAATCTGGCCGCGGACGCGTCGGATCCAGATGAAAGAAATGATTTTAAAGATGAAAAGGTGGCGCGCTGGAACAGAAACCCGGTGCGCTGGAACAGTAACCGGGCACGCTGGAACAGTAACCGGGCGCGCTAGAACAGGAACCCGGCGCGCTGGAACAGCGCGCTGCAAAAATTCACGATCCCGCGAAAACTTTCACGCCGATTCCTGTACGACACAATTTTCAAAATTTTAGTAAAATATGGGGTATTGCCCCACGGTGGGCACCAAATTGTAAGCGGTAGAAGGGGAAAAACAAACTAAACTATGCATCTACGCTTCTAAATAGGATATTGCATCTAAGATTAAGAATTTAAACTAATTTAAACTACAAATCTACAGAAATCTATCCTACTGCTCTCTAACTCTAAAGATTTCTCTAATTTACTTAGCTCTCAGATTTGTAAGCTAATTAAACTATTAAAATGACACTTAGAGAATGAGAAATGAACTATTCTACTCTAATATGATTAAAATATGCAAATTATATTCTAATGGCAGCCATGACTGCAAATGCTTGATGCTTGAATGCTGCTTGATGGGTGCTGGAATGCTGGATGGTTTGGATGCTTGAATGCTTTGGAAACCTGCAGAGTAAGATTGCATTAGTTGGGATCCTTTTCTTGTAGCCCAAGAGCTGTATTTATAGCTTTCACGGCAGCACAATTGTACAGGAAACCGGGATGAGGGGCTATGATTTTCTCTGGAGAATCCAAAGGCATGGGATGAGAAGAAGGAGCTGATCATGGAGAATGGTTTCTCCCCATGAAAACACCAGGCAAGATAAGAGGGAAGGTGGGTGGAAGGTTGTTGAGAGAATTTCTTGCAGGTTTGTCCCTGAAGCTTTTCCCGTGAATGGCAGTGCCATTAATTTGAATTTTGAGAAATTAATTTTATTGGTGAGTAAATAGTGCATAAATTTTATGCATAAATTTAAATATTTTTAATTTATTTAAATTTAGCAAAAGGAGGAATACATAATTTAATAAATCAAACTATAGAGTTTGTTTATTAAATTAAAAGGAGAATGATAATTAAATAAAAGATTTTTAGTGATCTTTATTTAATTAAGAAGAAATGTGATTTTAAATAACGCAAATTATTTAAATCGTGTATTTAATTTTAAGATAGAAGTAATAATGATAATAATTAAATAAAACAAAGTTTTTAATTTTGTTTATTTAATTAATTGAGAAATAATATGATGAAAATGATAATAATTAAATAAAACAAAGTTTTTAATTTTGTTTATTTAATTAGGAGAGAAAATAGAAGAATTAATAAATGAACTTAATATAAATAAATATTTCTATTTATTTACTAAGTAGAAGAATTTTAAGATTAATTAATCAAATAAGTCGTATTCAATTAATTAGATTCTCCAGACCAATTTTAGGTGTCTACAAATATAAATTATTATCATTATTTTATAATATATTATTATTTTATGTAAGTTATATGTTATAATAAAACACAGATTATTATATATTATAATTTAATATATAAATAATATAATATTATAATTAATATTATATATTGTAATATTATTTATTAAAAATTTAGTTACATACATATTTATTTATATAATATAATATTATTATATAAAATATAACATTATTATTATATAAATTATATAATATATATTATTAAAAAATATATTATTTTTTTGCTTCGTAAGAGGGATACTTTTATATTACCAAAAGAGAAAGTCACATGCATCTACTCAGCAGGAAAATACTTTGAAGACTGACCAAAGAACAACAAAATTGGAGTCTTCTCGACCCACCACCCAACCTGATACAACATCACAACTGCCTACCACCTAGATACCCCAAAAAACCTACAACCACCTGCCCAAACTGCTTGATGTCTTTACAAAGACCAAAGTGGCTCTAGCCACAAGTATGTACACCAGGAAAAAAACATAACTAGACCCAGACCAAACCCTACCAACTGACAAACAAAATAAAAAACCATAACACCAGACCTAACTTGAAGCCATTTGCTCTGGAAAATTGGTCGAACTCCATGAACCACCCGAAATCCTTTACCTCCACTAGCTGAAAAACTTTATGTTGGAAGTTGACCACAATTGCCACCAACATTTTATGCTTTACCAGCACCATCCCTTTTAGGTCCAAAAGAAATGGGTAGAGCTTCACCACCTCACCTTGGGCTTTGATCGAATCCATATCTTGGGGGTGAGGAACATCTCTGTCGAGAAAATCCACCTTTAAAGCATCATCCATACCACCCAACAAGCTTTTCTTAAAAAGCTTACCCATCAGCACCTTCGCCTCTACCTTTGAAGTTCGACAATCCAGGAATGAAGCCAAAAAATGAGAGACAATGTGCGTGTTCATCTTGAAGAATTCCTTTTATTCAAGGTGCCCCTTCCCTAATATCATCTTCATGGCCACCATAGTTAGAGGGTCTATGTTGAGAAAAATATGCTTGAGATGTTGGTTGGTGACCCGCTTGAAAGTATTTTGTTGATTCTTCGTATCTAGGGAAATCAGAGTGTCTGAACTAAAAAATGCCACCGACTCAATTGCCATTTCCACAATGAACTTAGAACGTTCCTCCATCCCTGCCTGCACTTGGAAAATAACCTATGGCAAGAGAAGTTTAATGAATTTCCCACTTTTCCAACCAAACAAATAACCTAGATGGAGCCACCAACATTATTACGTTGTACAACACAACACCTCAAAGTTACCAGAACATGCAATCTACCATCAATCGGGTGAGTGACCATGTGAAATAAGGAAGTCATGCCTACCCAACGTGACTTAAACCACCCACGCAAACCCATCAAAACCAAAGCTTACCCAAACATAAATACCAAGTAATTATTACTGTCCTTGCCAACGAAGTTCGGAGTGGCCCTTTCTAGTTGACAACGTGGCTGCATAGTCACCCAACCAACACACCACCACGCTGATCCACTCCCTAAGACGGACTTCCCACCACCAATGTGGCAAGTCGCCCGCCCTACCACCCACATTATTAAAATATATATTATTATATATGATTTATATATAATATCTACATAAATATATATAATATTATAATATATAAGATGCATATATGATATATATCATTTAATATAATAATATATTAAATATTAAAAAAAAAAGCTTTAAAAAATGGATATCCAGAGAGTTATTTATAATAAAAAATCTCAAAAACATTTTTGAAAAGCTATATATAAAGAAAATTTATGTTCATTTCTATATAATTTAAATATAATAATATTATATATATATATATTATATAATAATATATTTTATTTTCTGTCATATATAAAATAAAATATTTTATGTCATTTATTTTTTTATTAAGAGGGGTAAACGCTTTTGACCCGAAGCTATGAAAATGGGGGACCTCATCCCCAATATAAATTCTCAACAATTACACCACAATGGGGTTTGAACCTTGATGACAAGAATAACAACACAACTTAACAATCACACCATGCCACTATTGGCTATATTATGTCATATATTTATTTATATATTATTATTTTATGTAAATTGTATGTTATAATAAAATATAAATTATTATATATCATAATTTAATATATAAATAACATATAATTTTATAATATATAATTTATTAAAAAATTAATTACATGCATAGTATTATTTATATATATTTCTTATAATATATAAGACACGATATATTTTTTAAAGGTAAATATTACCAGAGGGGGTAGCTCCAAAATCAAAAAATCTTTACATTGCTTCCGATATTGGATTAATTCCATTGGCCAATTCTTTGAAAGAAAATCTTTACTCCTTCCTTGATTTGCAAAGTCACTTCAACTTTCTCTTCCTATTTGCTAATGTTTTTTAGAACCTGTTCATTTTTGCTTCAAAAGAGTGGAGTACAACTAGCATACATATATTAAATATTAATATATATAAAATAAGCCGAAAGTTATCTTGTTTGAGGCACATATTTTTCAACTATGAGAAGCAGCAGGGAATTCTCCCACAGGGACCATAACATAACTTCCAAATGTTTCAGTGTTGCTTGGGTCCCTAGCAAGGCCAATTAACTCTATAGGTAATGACCATTCTTCTAGGGTTGCTGCAGCTATGGCAACAAGTGCATCTAGGAAGAGGCCAAAGACAAATGGTTCTGTTGGACCATTGCCATACATAAAGCTCTCAAGGCAGAGCTTGCCATCTTCAAGGCTTCCCCATGATGCTTCAGGAGGTGTTTTGATACCGCCCCAACTAAGAGGCAGGTTAGTCTTTCCACCTACATATTCTTCTTATGGCTTATTTTTCTTTTTGTTCTGAATATTAGGTGGTAATGATGTGCAAAATGTCCAAGATCTTTCTCAAGGTATATTTTTCTCATTAAGTACAATAGTGTGTACTACTTAGTAATAGTGAATCAACTAAACAATAGAAGTATACACGATTAAGCTAAACCATAGAAGTATATGCTATAAATATATGGAACTTGTATGTAGGTTGTAAACCTGTCATCCACACAAATTTAGCTTAGATCTACTTAGCTAGAGAGAAATTAAGAACAATTTATATGGTTGTTGAGATCCATTTTAAATTTGTCGTGCCTAAAACGAAGAGGAATTAGCAACACTGGGATACATTAATTTGCTTCTAAGTTATTCTTTACTAACTCATGAAGATTTTCACTATAGTAAGCTCAGTATAGAAGTGGAGAAGAATTAAATATGTGGGCAACTACCTGCTGTTGTGGAGCGTGCACATCTATTGCAGGAGGCATCTCAAAAAGATTTGCGCGGTTTGCCTATTGTGGGATATTTGCACTTTTACTCATAATTGCATGGATTTTGAGGGAGGTCGTTGCTCCTCTCCTAAAGAAAATCCCATGTAATATTTTTAACTGTTTTCCTCTAATTCATATTTTGCAATTTTTTATTTTTTAGTTTTACCATATTGGTTTCAATTGCATATATTCTAACTTCTTGCTTTTTTCTATATAAAAGCTTCTCCTAATCTGTCATCTACAATTTGAAGAGGGTAATGTGCATTGTCACCATTCTCACCATATCCAATTTTGCATTAACTTTTGTGGTAATGAGCATAGGTCATGGGGAGTTGCTTGAGATTTGCAAGCACGTTGGCAGATTTTTGAAAGTTCAAGGAGTTATATCAAGTGTGTTGAGTATGCCCAGTAAGTAGTTAAATTTATAGTTACTTCTATTGCATGTGCACATTCATAAGTAAAATACAAAAAACACAAAGAAAAGGGTTATTGCAAGATATTTTTGTATCTATTTTTAGGCATTTTCTGAGTACCTTGTTTAAATTACTTCAAATATCTATATGATAATTACCGAAGTTATTTCAACTATCCCTTTCAGAACACAATTGGATACACCAGATAAATGACAGGTATGACAGGGGTACCCCAGAGTATCCAATTATTAAATAAAAGTTTCAATGCAACATGATACATATCAACAAAATATTGTTATAAGAACCCATCTCAGCTTCATCAACAGAGACATGACAAAGGTACCCCAGAGTATCAAGTAGTTTGGTTAGCAAGTTAAAGAACTTTCAAAAAATTGGAATGGTAGAGGATTTTTAATATCCCCCATTTGGAAATCAATTGATAGATCAAATCCCTTTACAGATGGTGGGTTGCCTATCCCAACTCAAAATCGTATCATAAATATTTTACCACAAAATAACAGAAGTCCATTAGGCTATGATATACCGGTGTGTTTCCATGCTTTTGTGCAAAAAACTCACAAATATGCAACTCAAAGCTTATAAGGCATCCAAACACATCAGAAAATGTTAAGTGATCAGTGAAATGCACAAGTTTTCAGATTTTCTTTATAGAAGGTATCTTACCCTACTCCCATAATAGACAAACTGTTTACTAATAGTTGCCAACATATTTGATTGAATAGGTGAATCTATTGCAACTTTCCAACTATGATGTAAAGAAAAAGTACTTGACTACACAATGCATTTAAATTAACACTCCTGATGGAGAAAAACCTAAAGAGCATAGCAGCAAACTCTAGTATAAATCCCCTCCCCCCAAACAAAAAGCAAATATTCTTTGAAGCTGAGTACATGCCAATATTTATTAGACATTCTAGAAACTTCAAATATATATATATATATATATATATATATATATATATATATATATATATATATATATGTGAATACTAAATAATAATGGTTCTCATGGTGTTGACTTGACAACAAATCTATAAAATATAGGGAGCTCTAGCCATGAAATTTTTAGCTTTTCCTGGATATGTATTTACTATTTACTTTCATATAGTATTTTATATTGTCTTATTTCTGACTATGCAAATAAATTATGGCAGATTTGGTTGTACCCTCCAAGTGTAGGAAAACAAGCATGGGATATATCGTAGGTTAAGTGTGGGTGCCTTTCTTGAGCTCACTTTGGTATGTTTGTTATGGACAGTCTAGCTCTTAGTATTATGAATATAGCCATTGCAATCCCTCTTGATGCAGTCTTGTAACAATTCAGAAAGTGGCTTATCTATTTTTGGAACCTATTTGGATTAGGTTATTGCTAGTTCTTTCTCCTCAAAGATGTATATTTTTACATATATTTTTTCTATTCTAAAAAATGGTGCCTTTGATAGATGCCAAAATTTTATGCAGCAAAAAATAAATTTAGAAGCCAAATTAACCAAAATTCAAACTATTTTAATTTGACTTTTTAGCTTGTAAAATATAAGACTAATCTAGATTAATCTAAAAAGTAGCATTCAAATATTTTGAGGGATCTCACAAGATACACCACTCAACAGGTCAAGAATTGTACTCTGCACAACTTGAGTGCCAACTTGTCCACCAAACACAGTAGTAGTAGAACAGAGTACATAAAGAAGAAAAAGCTAACTATTTTATTTAAAATCTCCTTCACATCTCTATCTACAGGCTTCCCAAAATTTTGTTCTTTTGAAATCTAATTGCTTTTTGGTTAAAGATACCAGATAAGTGAATTACATCCCTTTTAGTTTCTCATATGTTCTTCATCAAAGTTTCTCCCCGCCCTAATCTAGAGCCTTCCTGATTCCTTATTATTTTTAACAGTAATTGTATTTGGATTCTACTATTGTATTTTCTAAATACAGAACTCACAATTTCTTATGTGTTTTATATAATAGTATGTCCTTTTATAGGTTCAATACGACCATGCCTGTCGGAGGGTTTTGCTTTGAGAGAAAGTTGTTTCATGTCTAAGGTTTTTGAATTGTGTGGAGGTTGAAGGGGGTGTTCTGGGTTCAGTTCACACTCACACAAGGTCCTAACCTCTAAAGGCCTGGTGACTGGGAGAGTTCCCATCAGTGTTCAAGTGATGCCTGTAGGTATGAGACCTAGCTAAACCATGATTTGCAACTTGGTGCCAATGATAAGCAATTAGACATGCTTAGCCATATTGTGAATCTAAGAATAGGCATTGAAGGTCCAATGCACAATCTAGAAGGTTCCAACCTTGTAAGAGGTGAGTCAATTAGTGATAGCGTTCCCAACATTACCAATGAGAGGTTTTAGGCATGATTGCAGGAAATGTTATAGCACCAAATTTTTTTGCATTTGAACTACCTACCCACAATGTGATGTCGGTCATACTTGGTGTCCATGCTCAACGACTTCATTAAAGGGATGTTAGGACTTATAAAAATGTTATGTCCTATCTTTTTTGGTGTTTGGGAGCAAGAACCATGTTGTAGGGTCAATGTAAAGGCTATACAATAGTTTTAGTAGTTGCACAAAGGTTTCTAATTGATGCACAACCATCCTTGGTTGCATTTATTCAATAGACTTTAAGTTGAACACTTGGCTACAAAGTCCCCAAGCCATTTCAGTTAAAACAAAGCAAATGGAATTCAAGATTATGTGGCAAGATTTGTTTGGAATCAAATGGGAGTTTCAAACTCAAGTAATATTAGTCCCAACATGAAGACAAATCCACTTGGAAGATGAATGGTCAACCTTTGGTGAGTGGTGATCATTACACAATCATTCATGAGGACATCTAGAGCAAAGAAGATGAAGAAAAGCAACTGCAAGGAATTGAATGACATATGCAAAGACGTGGGCAGGTCATTCTTGAATAAAAAGGCGCCCTAAATCATGGCAGAAGGGATTATGTTGGCATGAAAGGTAAAACAATAGAGTGGGGGTCTAACAGAGGAAGAGGTTGACCATCTAGACTAAGAGAGACATTAAGAAAAACAAAGATTAACCAAAAGATGAAAATAATCAAATTATCATCTATCTTGCGACATAGAATGGTCCTATGCGATTTTCATGATTTTTGAAAAAAAATTTGTTCTTCTCAACATGATTGTAAGCCAATAGAAAGGCTAAGTCGTACAGTTCAGTTTAGTTCAATTATTTCTTTCTTAGTTTAGATGTGGATATGTTCTCTCCAACCTATTATTTATTTGATTTGATGTGTCTAAATTTTAGCTATTAGAAATGTCAGAGTCATATCTTAGTCAAATTTGTTGGCTCCAAAACAATTTTGATAATTTAGTAAAGTGTATTCTGATATTGCTTCCAAGACAGGCTTTTAGAAATTTGTAAACACTGGTCAATTCTTTAGGTCGTATGCATTCTGGTTAATTGAAGTTCAAATTGTTTTTGTTGAATAAATAGGTGGATAGTTTTGGTTGTTTTATTCTTTCTTGTCCAACCTTTTGTTCATTCCTCATTTCCTTCAAATTAGCATTTCTTCTTCAATCCTTAGCTGTAGATTTGTAAAAGCAGTTCCATTTATAATGTCTTTATGCATATTATCATTTTAATTCAAAATGCAAAAAGGGGGGAAAAATGAATAGGAAATCACGTAAACAGAAACAATCAACAATTAATATTAACGAATCAAAATCTATGCAAGCAAGCAAAATTCTGGAAATTCTCATGGCTTGATTTGGAAAAGGAAACGCCTTTGGCAAAGCAGATATATATTTCCTTTGTCTTTGAAACTAAAAACTTGTTGTAAAGGGATTGTATGAGTACAACTAAGATTTGATCTCCAAGGCCCTACATTATAATTATAGATCTGTGTAGTGCACATGCTCTTATTTTTCTTCTCCTTATAGATTCTTCTCCTCGATAAACCCTAATCTTTAGCTTTTGAGAATTGGCTCTAGCCATGTTTATGGAAAGGTTGCAATATTTGAACCATCATCCATATCCACAAGCTACTTTCAAGCTTGGTGGCTTTGCACTGTAATTTTTATTTGGGAAGTTGATTGATACAATGTATTTAAATGCCTTTGTTCTGTTGCTTTGTCCTAATTTTGCAGACTTTGCAAATATTTAACTCCAGAATGTCTATAATGTAGTAACTTAGCTATGCAGTTAAAAGTAGGGAGTAAGTTGCCTTACAACTCTTATTTATATTTACCCTTTTAAATGTCCCATTCTATGATATTCTAATTTACTTGATCTTTATGGATTCGAGTTTTCTCTTTTGGCTTCATTATATTCCAAGAAGAAAACAAGATTCAAAATAAAATATATTAGATTTATAGCAGAAATCTGAAAAACCCTAGATGAGTTGCATCTTTCCAAAAAAAATGCTCCTAACAGTTTATATATAATTATATATTGAGTGAGTTGGAGTTATTTTAAAGATTTACAATCATTCAAAAACAATTTGGACAATGAAACCTTTTTTTTCTTATGCCTGAAAGGTAATCAATCCGTCCATTCAATTTATGCTTGCTTAAAGTCAAACATGGCCTGAACAAACTTGATCTCTAGAGCATAAGTGTTGTCTAGGTAAAGTGAAAATGAACTTGTTAAAGAAATGAATCGATCAAACTCCCCATATAATTTTGAAGAAAGAAAAAATTGGGGCGCAGGACAAATTTTCACTACCTAAAGATGGGATTGGTTCTACATTAACAATGATATTTATACCATCTTTTCTTTATTTCGGTATATTAAATTTCATATTCTTGTTGTCTTTTTTGACAGGTATGGTTAATTTGAAATTCCAAACATGAATGGGACATCTTAGTTGTTATCAGATAATAGTGTGGAAACACATAGCATTAGGTGGAATGTCTTGTTGCATATTGAATCAGTGAGCTCCGACCTCCATTTCCATCCGCCGCCACTGTGGGAAGAGGAACTCTCGCGGAAAATTAGTCCCCAACAACGCCGCAGAAAGAAGTAGTGCTAACATAGTGCAACCTGGCCTGGTGAAGGATTGAGAACCTCATTCTAAAACATAACAATGGATCAAGAATATTTTTTGATACAAATTCATTGCACGAAATTCAAATCACTTTTAGGAACACAAGCACTTTGGTAGTACAAAAGAGATAGTTAAAAAATATTATGATAATATTTTTTTTATTATAACAATATAGTTTTAAATTTTATTGTTTAGGTTGTTCGATTATACCATCTTTCATTGGACCTCCTATTTAGACTGCACCACACACAGTGTTGTATATTGCATGAACACATTCACTTTTTTTTTAAAAATGAACATAACAAATCCTAATCCTATAAAAGTAATTTTAAATCTATTTTGGCATCCACCATTCCAAAAAACAACAATGAGGAAAGAGAAAAGAGTAGAGTAACAACAAATACAACAAAGAGCTATAGTCACCCTAGATTCCACCTACTTATTGTTTCTTCTAAAACATTTTTCCAGACGTTTATTTCTTCTTCCTACATATAGAATCTAATTAGCCCTCTACCTTAATGAAAATATTTCTAAGGTAATAAAGTTCTCTTCTTTTGGTTCGTGCATGCAATTCCTTTGATCTTAATTTATGCTAATATAAAAGGCAACTGTATGTGGATTAATTACTACGTGAATAAACTCAGAAAATCACATAATATTTCTAGATAGAAATGCAACCTCAAGCAGGGACAAATGAATAGGCATACCTCAATTTGAAATTATGCCTCTCTCCTAATCGTTGACGCTTTCCTTTATTTCACCTTTTTACATAACATAAAATAATATCAACTTCATAGAATCAACAATAAACTGAAGCACATGAAGTTTGTTCTTAAAACAATAAAAGAGAGATTATTCTATTCATTAACAAGAATGGGAGCATGAACGATTTTGCAATGGTACCTACACAAAAAACTCAAAAAATCACACATTAATATTTCTAGCTAGAAATGCAACGTCAAGCAAGGAAAAATGAACAGGCATACCTTTGCAATATGAAATTCTATAAATCAAAGCAAAGCAAATATTATTTGGTTTGTGCATTATATAGCGATGCACACCGTAGTGACTCCATATAAAATAAAAATAACAACTTTAAAACTAAAAATGATACTAAAAGTAAAAGTTTTCAAACAACTTTAAAAACAAAACAAAAGTTTCTTGCATCTCCATTGCTAAACAACGATATATATTGATTTCAATATATATATATATATAATATTGTATTTATTTAATTTTTTTTATTAGATATTCAAGATAATCTTGTTAAAAATCTTCTTAAAATTATAAAAGCGTGAAAATATTGAAAATTAATATGTATTTCCATAACAAATATTATAAATTAAAAATCATGTATTTTCTAAAAATGTATATTTTTGTTTTTTTAAATATTCTAAATTAATATGTATTTCCATAACAAATATTTTAAAATGATATATATTACTATTAGAAATTAGAATATTATATTATATTTTCTTTTCTAAAAATGTATATTTTAGTTTTTTTTAAATATTCTAAATTAATATGTATTTCCATAACAAATATTATAAAATTATATATATTACTATTAGAAATTAGAATACTATATTATATTTTCTTAAAAATTTCAAACAATTTTAAAACAACTTTAAAAACAAAGCAAAAGTTTCTTGTATCTCCATTGCCAAACAAAGATATATATTGATTTCAATATATATAATATTGTATTTATTTTTAATTTTTTTTATTAGATATTTAAGATTATCTTGTTAAAAATCTTCTAAAAATTATAAAAGTGTGAAAATATTGTAAATTAATATGTATTTCCATAACAAATATTATAAATTAAAAATCATGTAAAAATATATATATTAAAATTAAAATACTATATTATATTTTCTTAAAAATTTCAAACAGTTTTAAAACAACTTTAGAAATATATTGATTTAATATATATATCTAATATTGTATTTATTTTTAATTTTTTTTATTAGATATTTAAGATTATCTTGTTAAAAATATTCTAAAAATTATAAAAGCGTGAAAATATTGTAAATTAATATGAGATATTTTAAATTAATATGTATTTCCATAACAAATATTATAAATTAAAAATCATGTAAAATTATATATATTAAAATTAGAATATTATATTATATTTTCTTTAAAATTTCATATATAGTAGAACTATAAAAAGATGATGATAATACATGCTTTTAAAACTTACATATATAAAAAAAATCTTAAATATAATATTACTTTGTGGCGGGTTAGTAGATGTCAATTTTAATGGGGAGAATAAAAATGTACACATACTCATTGATGTGAGTGTAAGAAGCCTTTTGGCTTAACAATCTTGAAGACAGTTTCAAAATTGGTATATAACCTTATATGACCACTTTTCAATCCACCACTTATAATGTCATAAAGTTCCCTAGCATAATTCTTATTATAAGGATGCCTCTTAACACTTTTTGTCTCTCAAACTACATGTAGCCAAAGTTTGTGCCCATCATATCGTTCTCGTTACAAGGTAGTTGATGTCCACATTACAACCTGGCACGATTTTAATTCTTCCTCATGCAATGTCAGCCGAGTAATGAATATTAGGACATCGTTGAGGACAAACTTAGGTTTGAGAGGACTATCTGCATGTGTGAAAGTCGAGAGCCCACCCCCAAATCATTTGCCAATAAAGATATATATGATATTATATCATATAATATAATAATATAATAAATATTAAAAGAAACTTTTTGAAACAGATGGATAGCTATTGACAGTAAAAAATCTTAGAAAAAATATCCATTATTGAGAGTTTTTTATATTAAAAAGGCTCTCCAAAATGGATATCATTTTATAGCAAACAACAAAAATGAATATTCTTTTTGAAGAAACAAATATTTGTTTTGTTTATCATCAAATTGTCGGGTAAGTCAATTTTTTCTATTTATCATCAATTTTTTTGTTTTATCATAGTTTATTTGTATAAATTAGGTTTTTGTTTATAAATTTTAATAATTAATTAAAAAAATTGTTAATTTTAAATTTTTTAATTACAAACATGGTTAAAAATGGTTGAAGAATTTGACAATCAAATCCCTCCACCAAATCCTCCACCACCAAACCTTCCCCCACCAAACCCTCCTTCAATTCAAGATTTAATTGATACAAATGTTACTAAATTGAATAACATTGTTGAAATATATTGTCGACACCCTAGATTGTCTTCGACAACACCCAACATTGAGGTAATTATTAGTCATGTGAAATCCCTCACAAGGAAAAAAATTCATTTCAAGAGTGGAGAGAATCCAAGATGTTACAATATGTTGATGGTTTATCTTATGATCAAGTCAAAGAATTAGAAATATTCAAAGCCCAATTAGCCCAATATTTTGTGTTACACCTCGTTGTGTTTTTACCTATTTACTCATACTTTGTTTGGTTAAAATGCTTTAATATATGAATGTGTTCTATATATGAATCTTGATGGAAATATGGTGAATGAATGTGCAATTCAATTTGATATTTTATAATGTTCTGAAGATGAAAATATATGATGCATATGAATGTATTGTTATCAGCTAACTATGATTGTGATATATTAGCCAAATGTAGGAACATATTCGAACCTCCAGAAGAGAGGGGGAGTATCACTCAGGGGAAGAACTTGGTCTGGTAACCCCGATGAGCCAAATTGAGCATATACACACTCACTTCCTAGTTGGTCTAGTTGATTAAGATAGTTTGGAAAATGGTAAGTAACCTTCTGTCAGGGTTTGTGAATGTTCTGTATTGGTTTATGATCTTGTTCTGTGAATGTTGTGATTGGGGGTATGCGATTCAGTCTTTATGTTGAGTAATATTTCTTCCACTTTGTGTGTTCATATTTATATGTTAATCGTTGAAGTGTATACATAGAATGTATTTATGTATATATGTACATATCTACAATAACTCATACATATGAGTATATGCATGCATGAGTATACGTAGGTAGATGTACCTATGCAAGCTCATGAATGGATAACCCATATGCATGGGAATGTCGATTGGATAAATATGACATATATATACACACACACACTTCGTGTATATACATCAATCGATGAGTACGTGAATATATGTGTTTAAATATGGATATTGAAATAATGTTATATAATATATTAATATATATGCATATAGTTACATTAATGGAAACATATATACATATATATGAATATATATATATATATATATAATTATTTTAATATATATTTAATTGGAAAGTAATGTAATTGGTAATCATGTGGATATAATTATATATATATATATTAATCTATTTATGTATATATTATGGATGTAATATATATATTAATAATATAATATATATATATTAATAATATATATAATATATATATTATTGTTTGGAATATATTAAAATGCTTTGAATAAAGCATGATGCAATAATGTAGCGCTATTGTTTAATATATTAAAGTGCTTTGAATAAACCAAAGTGCATTATGTAAGTGATTCCATATACATTTTTGTGGCTAAAGTTTAATATGCAACACATAAAATATAGTAAGAACAAGTCAAAAGACTTAAGCGCAATGCATGGATAAAGTAGAATACTGTTAAAATGTTGCAAGTAAAATGAATGCAGATTCAACGTTGTTAACTTAGTCTTTGACTACACATAAATAAAGGGCGCTAATATATGGAAGGTGACACAAAAATTTGTAAAATGTGAAAAATAAGAAGTCTAAAACTTGCGCCAAAACCTGGTAAAGCCATATAAGCATAAAACTCAGTCAAAGCATAGATGACAAAAAATTGTGAGGGTAGTCGACCTACAAATAAAATAGGAAACATGTAGCAATGCATTGTTGTGCCTTGACTCAATAAAAGAGTCATGTTGTCGCAAGCATGAAGTTGACTCAACCATTCTATGAAATTGGAAATATGAGGACTGTTATGTGTTGCAATTTGAGAGTTTAAATCAACTGAGTCAATGCATGTGAATAGGAAGGTGGCAGATTTGTTGGCTTGTTTTTAGCATTATGATGCTCAAATTTAAGTATATATAGAGGTGCTCTCTCTACCATTTGTTACCTTTCTTATTTTGATTTCTCTGTTGTTACACTGCTGTATTTTTTGTGCAAACATTATTTGTGAGTTTTTAGTGAGAGAGAGACTTGTCTGTTAGATATGTTTTGTTGAGAGTTCTTGAGAGGAGGCTAGAGTTGGAGATTAGTTGAACATTAGAGAAGTAGCATTCTTGGTTGTGGAGGTTGAGATTGGAAAGCAACATTATTAGTTGGAACTTTATATCTAGGCATGCTGATTTTTATTCCTCTATTGCGTAATCCATGGGAAAGGGGGTAACCTAGCGGACCACTAGTAGGTGTGCATGTATGATTAGCTTGGTTATACTTGGGGTTAGAGTAATCCATGGGAAATGGTGTAACCTAGTAATCAGTTCATTATAGGCTTGATTCTTGGGGTTAGGGTAATCCATGGTTAAGGGAATAATCCTGTTGAGCATTTTGTTATGTCATCACCTTAGATTGAAGGTGTGTTATGTTTATGGTAAATACCAAATCGAGCTAAAAAATGGGTGGACAGATGACTCTCACTCAAAGTACTTGGTGTTGAATTCTTTGGCCAAAGTAGTGTAAGTAGCCACTGTTTACATTGTCAGTTCATTATGATCCATGATTACATTCTAGGTAGGGAAGTCATACATGTAGGTTGTAGCCAATGTATGGTAGCTCTAGATATGTAGGACACAACACTATGCCCAAGAAGGTCAGAATTATGGGGTTACCAAACCGATCTCTTTGTTGAAAGGTAGGGCCATCTTACCAATTAGGTAGATGTGTGAGGGACCATAGTAAGTCCATGGTTGGTGGAAAAGCGCTTGAGTGATGCTCTCCCTCATACAACTAGCAACCAATATTTGAGGATGTAGTGCTAGTTTGGGGACACCTAGAATGTATGCACCAGTGATGGGGACATCTAGGAGGTATGCACCAACATTGGGGACATCTAGACCATTGTATTCTATTTGTATATATATATCATTGAGCTCATGGAAGCTATGAATGTAAATATGTATCTCTATTCTTAATGAGAAATTATAAATGGGAAATATTATTATGAAATTATGTAATGTGAAATCATTATTTGAATTATTGAAATGATTCTTTGTTATGCAATGAGAAAATTTGAAATGGTTATGTTTCAAATGTGCATCTTGTTATTCACATGAAAAGGAAAAAAAATTATTGCTCATAATGTTAGTAGCATAAACTTTCACCTGTGAGTAAAACATAGTAAAAAAAATGGGTAGAACAATGGGCTTATTACATTTTGTGAATCCCAAAAATAGACAACCTACAGATGTACGTAAGCCCAAATTTTTAATCAAATGGTACACAAATGAGGGTATTACAAGAAATTTTTGGGATAATTGGTGGATGGTGTTTGATAAACCACTTAACAACAATCTTTATGTCCCTCTTTATTTTCTCTGTAAATTATATGCAAAGTTTGTTTTAGGAAAACATATGAATTATTTTGACTTTAGACAATTCCAAGGAGTAGGTAGAGGAATGCCCCAAGATAGACCTTGGGAAATGTGAAAACTCCAAGGTCCATATTCTCCCCCGTCCTATTGCTCCCCCACCTCTAATAGCACACCCAAACATTGTTGCAAATGTATCAATGTAAAGCCTCATGGCCTACACTCTTTGACTGGTCATTTGATTACACAATCTTCTGAATTTGTTTAACTGCTTGATAGTGATACTCCAGGTGGATCAATCAATGTTGGTGGACCCTCATCATCTACACACATTTTTGTACCTCATCATTGTATTACATGCAATCATGTGTGTTTGGGTCCTATCAGAGAGACTATTGAGCCTCCCCTAAACATACCTGAGTATGAGGTCCATCATATGACACCTACATGAGATAAGCTGGCAGGGTGTAGCACATGCATGCAAAGACACCTAAGGCAAGAACATAAGGAGAGCCATCAAGGGCTAGAAAAGAGGAGTAAGGAAAATCTTATGTACATGTAAAACTTAAAATTATTTGATATTGCATTTCATTTAAAATTAATATAATAAATAGTAGTACTAATGTATATTTAAGTGGGATTGAACAGTTGATGACCGAGGATGAACTTAGAGAAGTACATCATGGTACTCTTTTGGCCATTGAATTTGGCCTAAACATGGTATAATTTTTTATACATATTTAACTTTTTTTATTGTATGCTTATCATTTAAATTGTGATTAATTAAATGTATTAATTTATATCTCGATCTTATTTTACTTTTGTAGTTTACTCCAAATGTGAATGATGTGACATCATTTTCCAATGTATTATACTAAAACACCTGATTTTCCTAATGGGCTCTCATTCATAGAATGAATCTTAGACCAATTAGAAAGAGTCGAGGTAATTGAACTAAATTTTAATTAAATTAATAGTTTATTTAGAACTTATAGAACTTATTATAGTGATTTAAATGCCAATTTCAAATATATTATGATTATATGTACATACATTTATAGTCTTAAATTCTTGAAATTTTTTATACAAGAAGTTGTAGTTGGTGCATCCATGATGAGTTATTGTCAAACAATCGAAAAAACATCACTAGTTTAGGTATATGCTCTTTTAATATCTAATAGATATATGTCTAGTTTATATTTGTTTTTCAACAATTATATATTAAGTTTGTCTTTATTTTACCTATTATAGAGTATTCCACCATTCACCTATGTGGATCCTCTACCATTACAATATGGTAGGACTCTTGATCGTCATAAGGGACCATCATTTATAGAATGTTTGTCAACAAAAAAACAAAGGCTTGAGGTAATCAAGAATTGAATTTGACTTTAATTGATATTTTTGAGAAATTATAATTTAATATAATTGTTGACTCTCAAAATTGCACCCTTGCCAAGTTGCAGAACTTAGCAATTTGGAGGAACATGGAAACATTCTTAGGCTGTGGGTTGCCTAAACTTGGAATGGACCTCCAGAGAAGGTTGGCTCCTAAGGTACTCACCTAATCTACTTCTCTCATTGGGAAAAGGGGAAGGAGGTAACATGAAAATAAACTAAACTCCTATGGTGATGTACCTAAATGTGTTTCCTCAGAACCTATACTATTATTTTAACACACAATTTTTTCAAAAGCTTAGCTTAACTTAACACAACTAAGATATTTTTATATATTAATGCATAAGTATTTTGCAAGGAGGCTTGGTTATCTTAACACTTTTGAAGGAAAAGAGTTCCTTCACAACTAAAGTATCTATTTGAACCACTACACAACCTACAACCTGCAAAAATATATGTTTCTTCTACCTAAAGGTGCTAAAATGAGATAAACATTAAAGGAATTATCAAAACTCACAAGAATATTCATTCATCATCACACTGCACACAGTGAGATAGCTTCAAAGAAGGTAAAACCTTGAATTTCATTGATAAAAAGGTGTTACATACTTTTGTACATGTCTAATAATGAGTTACAATGTTGTCTTTTGCCTGAAAGAGCTCCAAAATAAGCTACAATACATGCTGAAAGAAGAAAGAACTAACTTCAAAACTCCTGTTTGAAGTTACTTATGCTTTTTTGAAGCCTTCCCCACACACATCCTTCTAGAAGCTTCTTGGTCGTGTATAACCAAAAATCCCTAAAAATAACCCCCAAAACCCCTCCAAAAAGTCTCCAAAGTGAAGAAAAAGTCAAGCCATGACCTTACCCACAATAAAAGCATGAGAAACTACTCCTAGATGCTCTCATTCCCTCCAAAAACTCATTCAAAAACAACCCACATGCTTTCCACATGTTTGGCACAAGTCATCATTATTCAACCATGTTTCCAAACTGCTTTGACTCGTACTTTTGGTGTGTTCAACACACCTCTATCTTGCGTTTACAAAACACTAATAAAGTGATTTATAATAACATCACGTAAATAAATTTTTTAACATTTTCAAATTGATGCAAGAAAAGAAAACACATGAGTCGTCCATGCTTTAAAAGATCCTAAATCTGCTCCAAACCGAGTCAAACAATCCTATATTCCCTCCAAAGGTCAACCAACCTCTCCAACCTCCCTATATGCTTGGCCTTGCTCATTAATCTTCAACTACACCCCCTTTTGACTCATTCTTGAAAACTCATTCCTCTATCTTGCATTTAAATAACAATTAAACTAAGTGATTTATAATGACATCACTTACATTAATGTTTTAAAATTATGATTTGATGCAAAATAAAAAGGTCAAGATTTGACCCATATGGAAATCAATACAAAAGACATGTCTTAAAAGACCCTCATGCACAAGCACATACAAAGGGACAAGCTCGAGGGCATTAGTTACATTGCAAATAAAATAAAATAAAAGGCAAAAATACCTTTTTACTCATCGGCATAAGCTTAGGGAAGCAAACCCTAACAAACAAAACCGAGGGCAAAATGCCACAATGTATTTCATTTTTCCACTTTGAACTTTGTTGGGCGCCGCCATAAGATTTCGATGGAGCTCTATTACGTGATTTCCATGGCGGATTTTGGACACACAGTGGGCATTCATCAACATATTTCGTGCAAAAACAAAGGGACAAGCTCGAGTGAGCTTACTGTGAGCACATTTTATGCATTCCCTTTCATTATTTTGTAGAAAATCTGCTTGTTATTATGCAAAAAGATGAATAAACTGTTACTCATATGTTTCTTTGTACATTCCATACATTTCTCGTTTGGTTTCTAAGCATTTCTTGTTCATATGCAAAAGAAATGATGAATCTTTTGTGTTTTGTATGCATTATTCACTTGACATTTTACAAAAAGAGTTTTTTGTACTCCATGGCGACGATTTCACTTTCTTGCAAGCACTAATGGTTTTTTTGTGAATGAGGGTTTCAATATCCATTCTCTACTCTTCGATGATTTAGATTTCATTCTTGTACATTTTGATTAGAAGCCATAGGCCGTGGCATCAACATATGCATTTTGGGTTTCATTTCAAAGTGCAGGTTTATGGGTTTCAAAACCCAGCTTGGGTCTGCACTATCTGATGTTGAGGGTTTCATTTTTCATGCTTTGTTCTTGTATCTAGACCACATTGATTGCATTTTCAGCACCAACACCTCTATTTCCCTACTCAAACTACCTTGAGGCTTCATAAGTCACATAATCATTATAGCATTTTGTCTATAACCATATATGCAAAATTATTTTTGCATGGCCTCTTCAATGTTTTAGTTCACTCATATAATCTTTGTAACATACCATCCATATCTATGTTTGGGAAAACATCTACAAGTCTACATTATACTCTTTAGATCTACAACCTCTGTTGTCTTCTTGCAAGGGTTGTCATTTTACCTTTATTGAAGGGTTTTCGAGTTCTCAAACACAATGGTTGTCTTCTTATGAGTGTATCATGAAAAAATGCACTCTTCATGGCCATTCATTGTTATGATAGGCCTTATATTCACTATCACGAGTGATATCTTTTGACATTACCCTTGAATATTCCCTTCATAGATTGTCACTATTAATTACTTCTTACCATTTTATTTGCACAAAGGTTGAGATATCCCATGACACCACCTTTATACCTTTCTCCACTACCAAATGCTCTGTGATGAAACCACTACCATTTCCCACCACAATTGTTCCTTATAATACAGTCCTTCAATGCTACCCTCTAATAATCATAGTGTATTTATGGGAATTCATTTCACTCTTGCCCTTTGACAATGCAATTTGTTTATTGCTACCTTTTAACAATCTTGTTGAAATGACAACATTCACCTTCCTTTAGTTTCATTTCCTTCGCCTTTGTCATGGTCCTACTCTACTACAAAGTGTTCATAGCCTTGTGGTTGTCCCCTCTAACTGATTTGTCCTCAATTGCATAGTCATGAACTTTTGTACAAACTTTGAAAGTCTTAGTCACAATACTCTATGGTCAAAGTGCAGTGTCCTCTATGATTCCAACTTATCTTAATATCAACACGACTGTAATGCAAGGTTATACTCTTTATATCCTTCATCCATCTAAGATACCCTACTATATGGTTCTCTATCTGTTTCAATGACTCCTTGTGTTTATAGCTTAGTGACCATCTATTTTCAATGCAATGGTACTATTTATTGATGAATGCATATTGTATAAGGAACAGTCTTTCATTCCTAAAGGAACTTAACACTGCATTGCATTATGGATGCTCTATTTCTCCATGACTGTCCCTCTTGATTAATGATTGCTCCTATTTTATGAAAATCATCATGGAACTCATGTAGACCAGTTTTGCGTTATGTTCATATTGGTAATAGAAGGCTCTTATTAATAGGAGAGAACCCCTATTAATAAAGTTTCTATCTATTATCAATATCATCATGGTTATTAAAAGTTATCTTCAAGGATTCCATAGATGATTCAATATGTGAATATCCCTCTCAAGTGAAACAGGAGAGTAGCATGTTGGGCTCAACCCTTGTGGGAGCCCATTTTACTCCACATGTTGTGATGTTCAACAAATAGATCTTGCAATGATATTCAACTTGTACCTGCATAGTGAACAAACATGTTAGATAAAAATAGTGCATATGATAGATGTTTATGATAGCCTTTCTGCTTTCTTGAATATCTGTGGTATGCAAACTATTTCAATGCTCATGAGGATTAGGCTATATGTTTGTAGATGCTTGCATATGTAATTATTGGTGATCCCAAGTTCTAACAAACCTTTCCTCACACATGCAGGAAAGCTTGGAGAACTGGAGGTTGGACAAGCAAGAGGGACTAAAGTAGATGCAACAGTTCAACTCAATTGGGATACGTCATTCAAGCAATGATGGATCCCCTTTCTTTCCATATGTATTTTTAGTTTCATGTATCTATAAATGTATTGTCTATTTTCTTATTTGCATTAAAATAGTCAATCCCACAGCTTGTGTGGGACATTATACACTTATGATTATCAATAAAGATTACTTTTGCAACAATTGTTGACTCTCTTCTCTATTGTATGTAATGCAATCTATTTGATAATCCTTTTTCATATGAATGTAACATACCAGACTTGAAAGTATACCTTTTATCTTTTAATTGCAAACACAATATCAACTCTACCTGATTGAGCTGGAAGCAAAATCAGGTAACATTTTTGGCAACATCTACTAAATGTTTGCTTGCTAAACATCTTGACCAATTGCCTGAGCTTATCCATTGGGCACAAAGTCAATAGGAAACTGAAAAAACTTGGAAAACAGTCTTGTACATTACTGCAACTCATCAGACCAGTGCATGACACCTTAAAAAATTATCCAACTACCAAAACTTCTGATCAAAACTACCTAACTGTGTAGAACAACACTTAGAGGAATTAAAAAATTACATCTAAAACTAACCCTACTCTACACTAACCAAGAAAAATACTAACTCAAATGAAGCCATTCACTGGTTGGGTGATGTAGCTACCTTTTCTACAAAATTTACAATGTTTTCCATGCTTTTGAATAGCTATATGAAAATGAAAAATGGAAAAACTGCCAAGAAACAGTTGCACCATATCCTTAAAAACATATACAATCCCACTAACCTTTTCATATGGAATATAATCACTATTTCCCTGAGGTGGGAAAGTGACTTGAATTTT